>JAPDFF010000110.1:0-60080 GCA_027569505.1 Chloridium humicola | reverse complement strand
CCCCCCCCCCCCCCCCCCCCCCCCCCCCCCCCCCCCCCCCCCCCCCCCCCCCCCCCCCCCCCCCCCCCCCCCCCCTTACCACCCCCACCGCGTCAAACCCTGTGTGCCAATTTTTGGTGGGGGCTGGTATTTTTTTAAAATCCCCCGCTAAAACCCCCCCCCCCCCAACCCCTTTTTTCCCCCCCCCCCCCCCCCCCCCCCCCGATCGCGCAACTACCTCCTCTTCCTCCTCCCTCTCACCGCCTAGAACCTCCTCCGCCATACGCACCCTTCACTGTCCCTGAACTCGTCACCAAACCACCCTCAATCCCCTCTCGCCCATTTACACCCCCTCCCCACGCCCCAACCAACCCCCCCTCCAGGGCACCCCTCCCCCACTCCCACCCTCCCTCCTCCTCACCTCCACACACCTCTTACACCAATACCTCCCATAAACCCACACACAACTCGGCGTAAACGGATCCCACCACTCCACCCTCTCCCCACCCCCATCCCCACCAACCCAACCCTCCCCACCCTCCCCCTCCTCCTCCCCCTCAGCACAAGTATGACAACCCCCCCCCTCGTTCCTCAGCACAACCTGAGTGCCCAGGGCATGGTATCTGTTCTCAATTCGCTGTGGGGTTGGGACAGGGGAGGGTGTGGACGGCGTTGGGGGTGGGCCGGAAAGGGGGGAGGGGCGCGTGTTCATGAGGAGGATGTGCCGGCCGAGGTCGGCGGCGAAGAGAGGGTTGGTTGTGGAGAGGGTGATGAGGGGGGGGAGGGGGAGGGAGATTCGGCGGGAGGTTATCCCTGGGGAGGATTAGACTTTTGTTGGTAGGGGATGGGAAGGGGTTGGGGGGGGGAGAAGGGAGGGATGGAGGGTGTGATGGGGGATGGTGGGTGGGGAGGGGGGGGGAGGGGACGTACAGATGTAGGGCACGAAGATCTCGCGCATCTGGACAGTGTTGATCTTGGAGCTGGTGGTGCGGGTGTAGAGTTCTTTGGCGGCAGCGACGACGTGGCTGAGCTGGAAGACGTGGATGACGTCCTCTCGGATCATGTCAAGGCCGTTTTGGTGGAACGCGTCCATGAGGATGGCGTCGCAGTGCTTGATGAGGGTACGCACGGCGAGGTCGGCGAGGTGCCGGTGGAAAAGCCGGCCCGCGACAAAGGCTTTGACGCAGGCGACGAAGACGGGTATGCTGGGGCAGATGTCGGCGGGGTTGAACTCGTCTGGGTGGGTTGTTAGTGATGTTTCGATTGCTGATCTTTGTTCAATGAGGCTTACTCTGATCCGTGCCGAGAAAATTCATCAGCAGTTCGACGTCGACAACCTGGCAACCGCCGGGCCAATTCAGCTTGAAGACATCTTTGCCGCATGCGAAGCCCCAATTCTGCAGGCGACGGGTTAGATGATGTTTTCCTGATGCACCGGATTGGAGTACTCACCTTCTCCACGATGCTCTTGAAGTATGGCCAACCGTCGACAAGGTCTTGCTTGCGGTAGCGGCGAACCTCGTTAGCAAAGCGGACGTCAACGGCGGACATGCTCTCGTTGGGATCGATTTCGATCAGCTCCTCCAACTGACCCATCTCAGCGTAAAGCTCATAATCGGCCTCGGTGAAGGCGGGCTCGTCGGGGACGGGATTGTGGAGTTTCATCTCCAGGAAGAGAATGGGTGGCGTCATGGCTGTGGTTGAAGATGATTTTGATGTTGGTGGGGAGGTCGAAGGCCAGTCGTGAGGGCAAGAGAGTGTGAAGAGAAGGAAAGTTTTGGGGTGAGGGGTCTTAAAGTATTTCATATCGCCGGGGACGACATCATCCGAAAGGGGACGAAGGGTAATTCATTGCTATTGTGCTATTGTTGTGAGCACGGGACCCGCAATATTCATCCCAACTGGACAGGCTCCGGGAAGTCACCTCTGGCCGGTCGTCAAAAAGGCCGGCAGTCGTCAAATGTGGGTCTAGGACCGGAGCCTGTGCCGGTCTTGGCACCCCGGTCTCTGGGCAGTCACACGGCTGTGCTGCTGACGAGACATGGGGAGTGGGCCAGAATGAGAAGAACACACAATAATGGACAATGAGAGACACCAAAGCCCAATGATACCAGACCCCTTCCCAACAAAGCCACATCTTGACAAAGCCGTGTGGACAAACTCCGCCGATCCATGCTACCACCCAAACGCCTCCCAAGTCTATCCGTCTAATTCAACAAGATGTCGTATCCATCCAGGTTGATCCGCACCTGGTCCCCACCAAGCCCATACTTCCTCCTGACCAGCTCGAAGATGATCAGCCCTGCGCTCGTGCTGGGTACCTGTCGGATCGTGTTCCACCAGAAGCCCCGATACAGCCACTGCCGCATATTGAGACCGGCCGTCTTTGCCTCGGCAACACACTCCGCCCAGGTAACGCGATAGGCAGCGCGGTACGCCCGGAACATGCGCCAGTTCCAGTTCGACGTCTCTGCCAGCCGGGCCTCCTTCTTGAGCTTCCTGGCCTTGGCATCCAGCCCCTCGAGCCGCTCCCAATGCTCTGCTTGGAGGTGGGAGAGCGGGTGTAATACGGTCTGCTGCATGACCGAGGCACCCATGCCCGCGAGCAGCAGAAACGCCGGCTCGATGGCGTAATGCGGGCGGATAATCGTCGGCATCCTCGGCTCCTCCTGCTGCGCTCCATCCCCTGGCACAGGCCGCTTTTGCGACAGCAGCACGATGGTGTCCTCGTTGAGGGCCCCATAATACCACCGCACAAAGTTGTAGTACCCCTGCGCCTTGACGTACTCGAACATGCTGAAGAACAGCGCGCAGCCCATGCTATCCTTCAGGAACGACAGCGACCACCCAGCAAATATCCCCCGCACCCCAATCTCCCTTAACTTCGCCGCGCTAAACTCCCACATACTTTTCGGCCTCTCCATCACCCCTCCATTCCCCCCAACCTTCACCACCCCCTCCCGCGCAGGATTTCCACTCCCCGTCATCCCCGCAGCACTACTCCCCACATCCCACCGCGCCTGCACCGCATCCAACGGCGCAGCCATCACACTCTGCACGCCCCCCGCCACGAACCCCGCTGCGAACGTCTCGGCCGGCCCAGGCGGGGGAAACACCCTTTTACTCGCCCGCCCACTCTCAGGATGCAACTGCGCCAGCACCTGCAGGTAGCTGGTATACAGTACCGCGCCAACCCCGACGTTCGCCACCAGCGGGGGCAGCACCTGGTCTGGGACCACCCGCCACCCGTAGTGCCGCACCGCAGACGCCAATACCCCGGGTGTGGTGCCTCGAAGTCGCGTGCGCAGCCACCGCCAGGTGGCTTTCCATCGCCGCCCTCGGTCCAAACTCCCTCCTGCCCCTGCCCCCGTTACTCCAGCTCCCCCGCCTCCCCCGACCCCTCCAATTCCTAAGCCGACTTCTTTCAACAAGGCCGCCCTGGCGGCCCTCCTCTCAACTAATTCCCTTTCCTGCAACGCCCTCGCATAAGCAAGGTAATCCACCCGCGTGCGAAAAAAGGCTTTGACTGGGGCGCGGAAATAGAAGGCTACTGCCTGGGAGGTGATGGCGCGGACAGAGGCGGCTGAGGCGGCTGTTGCTGCGTTGGAGGTGGGGGGTTTTTGGGAGGGGAAGTCTGGCGGGGGGGTGCCATCTGGGATGGCGGGTAATAAACCGGGGAGGAGGGTGCCTAAGGGCGGGTTGAGGGTGAGGGAGGTTTGGAGGGCTAGGTCGGTTGGGTGGGGTGGGGGTTGCGGTTGTGGTTGTGGTGGTTGGGTAAATGAGGGTTGTGAGGGTGATGTTAAGGCTAGAGATGATGAGGGGCCGTCACCTGGGCGGTTGTTGGTGTGTGGCATGGCGAGGGGACATGGTTTGGCAGATATCGGTCTGGCGGATGGGGGTGATGGAGGTGGTTCTGGCTTAGCGGTAATTCAATTTGAGCCCCACGTGGGTTGTTTGCAGGGAGTAAGTGAGCGGGCAAGTGAATGGATGTTGGCAAACGCGGCAGTTGCAACTTTCAGGCTGCAAGAATTCAAAGCAGTGGTTTTGCGCCGGAACTAACCGAGGTGGGCCTTTTCGGGAAACTGGAGAGTTACAGCTGATATCAGCTGTGGTTGTGGCTAGCGCCAGCTGACACAGAACCCGATCTGCGCGACGTTGGGTCGCCTGTTAATACGACCGACTGACGATCCATTTTCTCATCTTGTCTGTCGACTTGGATCAAAGTCCTTAACGGTCAAGCAATATTACCAAGAAATTATGTACAAATTGGAGCATCCAGCCTCCTCCCTCTCACACGCTGTTTTAATGTGCTTCAAACAGATATTTAGGGTTAGGGTTGGTGTAAGTCGTTCCCCGTCCTTACAAGTAGGGTCTTGTTTACAGGTCAGGGATGACCACACGCCTGCGGACCAAGACCATTAATTCTTGTCTTATGGGTCAATTTGCCCCGACTCGGCATGTGGCACACTCATAGTTCCACAGACTCGGTCCATGCCCAGCCGGAACACTCACGGGGAGGCTCTTCAGGGGTAAAGAGCCGGCGGCTTGGCAGAAACGGTCACCTCCTCCGATTTCCCCTCTTAATTGGCGGAAGTATGATCAACTCAAATGCAACTTTGACCGCAAACTCGGAAGCTGACTGGTTTGCGAGCCATCGCAGCCACACGATGGGGCGCTTGAGCGGAGATTGTGCATGAACGCCATCTCACCTTCCTCTTTGTCCTTGGTGTTTCTGGGGAACTTTGAGGGGAGGAGCGAGTGAGCTTCGTGATGTTGGCCATGTTAACACTTGACAGGGTGCACGCCGTGAGCCAGCCATGTGACAACATCACCGGCCGGCAACAATGTCTTAAAAAGAACCTTAATGATCTTGCAGAATGGCAATAAAAGGTCTCCCTTATCCCATGAGGGCCAGGGCTTAAACGACATTCTTTTCAAAGACACGACGAGCCATCCTCCCATCACCACCATGAAACCCCTCTCCCCCACCTTCCTGCTCCTCGGGCTCTTTTCGACCTCCCCAACCCTCGCCCTACCAAACATCCTCCCCCGCGCCGCAACCCCCCCAACCGCCCTCCCCCAAAACGCCACCTTCTCCGATCTCCGCTACCAACCTGCCCTCGACTTCGACACCGACGGCTGCTACAACGTGCCGGCCATCTCGGCCGACGGCACCATCGCCCAAGGCCTCCCGCACCACTGGACCGGGCTCGCGACCGACTGTCGCGACGCCTCGGATCTCACCAACAACAACGTCTACTCGCGCCAGCGGTGCAACTCCGGCTGGTGCGTGTATTTGTACGGGTACTATTTCGAGAAGGACGTCGCGACCAAGAATTTTCTGGATACCGGGCACACGCATGACTGGGAGCACATCGCGGTGTGGGTGAGCGACGTGACGGGCCGGGCGGAGTACGTGGCTGCGTCGCAGCATGGGAAGTATGAGGTGCGGAAGGCGGGGGAGGTGAGGTGGGAGGGGGAGCATCCAAGGATGGTGTACCATAAGGATGGGGGCAGTACGCATTGCTTTCGGTTTGCGGAGCAGGGGGATGAGGGGGCGGTTGAGAATCATAGTGGGGGGTGGTTTAGAGGGCAGCTGGTGGGGTATAATGGGTTTCCGAACGAGGGGGTGAGGGAGAAGTTGTTTGGGTTTGATTTTGGGAAGGCGACTATTGATTTCAAGAATGCTACTTTTGCGGGTGCGATTGGGAGGGCGAAGCCGGCGGGGATTGTTTTTGATGCGAATTTGGATGTGGGCTCGCCGGGGATGCCGTAGGGAGGTGGTCGTGGCGGGTGGTGAAGAGTTGGCTGAGCGTGCTTGTTATTTCTGTGGGATGATACCAACATGGATAGTGAATAGAAGACCTTCTTCGTCAGTTTAAGGCGGAAAAGAAGAATCGCTTGTGTCATCAGTAGATTGCAGGACAATCCTTTCCCTTTGGAAAGACAACATCCAACCGCTACCTCTCCTCTGATATATGCAACGTCTCGTCCCCGAAGACTGCCACATACAACCTTAACTGCCAGATTTTATGCAGCAATGTTAACTGCCGACTGGCACTGATAGATTATCCTAGAACGGGACCTGGGGGATCTGGTGCCTAATGCAGCCCCCAAAACGACGTGGGCGGTTCTCCAGCCTTGTTTCGTCGTTGCATGCAGCATGGTCACCTCGTCTGGTATCAGACTCAAGAATGGCGCCGCGTGCAATTCCCCAGTCTCTGGGTAAACCATGCTTGCCGACAGCCGCCCGGCATATTGGCGGGACGCATGACGCACGCCTACAATGCAACCTTCAACAGACTCGGCAACCTCTTGGAAGGTCCAAATCTAGAAACCAGAGCAAACTCATTTTACCCGCCGGGCTTAGCCAGCCCCTCATCTCAGTCTCCAACCCGCGGGATTTGGAGTTCCCTCCGTTATTGCCATTCCGGACTCATCACGCGCTCCTCGATGCGACACGATGTTGCATTACCCCAGATAATGAAGGTGAACAGTAAATACCGAGGAGTCGGCTGAGAATTATGCTAACAGATGGAAGCAACGACAAGGATGGAGCTAGAATGGGAGATGAAGGGAAGCCAAAACCCATAAGAGACGGCCAACCAGGCTTTTGTCGGTCAATCTCCCTGGTCCCACAATCATCATCACTGTAGTTCCAAGGCAGCAGCAGTCTACACCATGAAGTTTACTACTTCCATCACTCTTCTCGCCGCAGCCAGCGCCCAAGCCCATTGTAAGACAAGTCTCTAACCTGACGCCCTCTTTATCCCCTAACAAATTACCCAGACACCTTCCCCCGTACCTTGGTCAACGGCCAGGTCTCCGCCGACTGGGAAACCATCCGCATAACCTCCAACCACTGGTCCCACGGTCCTGTCACCGATGTCACGTCCCAAAACATGACCTGCTACCAGCGCGACGTCGGCATTGGCGCAGCTAAGATTATCTCTGTTCAAGCCGGCGGCACCGTCAGCTTTGCCGTCGACTCATCTATCGGCCACCCCGGCCCACTGCACTTCTACATGGCCAAGGTACCATCCGGTCAAACTGCTGCTACATTCGACGGCAAGGGCGCTGTTTGGTTCAAGATCTCCCAGGATGGTCCGTCGGGGTTGGGGACGAACTCGATTACTTGGCCTAGCAACGGTTTGTCTCACTTTTTCCGCCAAACCCTATTATGCTCCATACCCCCCTTTTTTATTCCTTTCCCGGATACCCACTGACTTCGGGCCCTTAAACACAGGCAAATCCCTCATCACAACCCTCCTCCCCCCCTGCCTCCAAAACGGCGACTACCTCCTGCGCATCGAGCACATTGCGCTACACAGCGCCAGCAGTGTGGGCGGGGCCCAGCTCTATCTCGCTTGCGCACAGCTCTCTGTCACAGGCGGCTCCGGCACACTCAACACGGGAACCCTGGTCTCATTCCCTGGTGCATACAAGGCGACGGACCCCGGGATTCTGTTTCAGCTGTATTGGCCGACGCCGACTGTGTATGTTAATCCGGGGCCGGGGGTTGTGGGGTGTTAAGGGATGGGGATGAGGTAGTGAGGGAGATATCTTACACAAGCTAACGTATCTTGTCAGCGAGTGCACCATATCACCGAATGCACCACTTTTTACTACCCCACAACAACTATCTTCAATAGCAACACATAAATACTAGGAACTAACTATGATTACATCAGAAGCACCTGAATCAGATGCTTCTACAGCCTCCTGACAAGTACGGGCATTATGGCCAGGCTTGCCGCACACACCACAGCACCGAATCTTCGTACGAACCCCCCCTACACCACCACTACCTGGTTGTGTTTCTTGCATTCCCTCCCCACCAACAGCCCCCTGGCCTAGTGCCTCCTATATATCTTGTACAGTAAGTGATCCTCCAAGCTGCAAACGTGTTCGTTTGGCTCTCCGGCGCTTGCTTGGTGCTTTATTGGCCTTACGGAGCAAAGAGACCTCTGATCGAAGAAGAGCTACCTCGTGCATTACAGCTATTGTACCTTTAGTAAGCTGATCTACAGCGGCCAACATTGAGGTTAGAGAGCTCTTTTGATAGTTGGCAATACGAGTCTTGATGAGCGTTGATTGAGAGTCGGCTTCTCGGGGGTTATATAGTGTCTGAAAGACCCAAGAGTATGAAGTGCCAGGTCGTAAATTCTCGAGTGAAACTACACGCCAATGACTTTTAGATCCTTGTACTTGGTCCTTTTATAGTCGTATCTCCGTGTATAACGTGTATAGAGCTCTGGCTGACGTTTGACAAACCGGTACGCCTAGAGTTTTCCGACAGGGGGCGCATCGCGTTCGCGTAATAGTTCGTTGGCTATATCTTCCACATCACTCAATCTTGGTAGAAATGCGCGTACATATAGCTCAATTATATACTGAACTATTGTCTTCTCTTCCAGATCCGTGAGTTTGCGTGAGTTGGCTGAAAGATCGCGTCGTGCAGGCCGGCCAGCGCGTCGGTCGCAGACGGTTGATATTGGCACATTATAGACCTTGGCTGCCGCTCTAAGGCTCAAATTTTCGTCTTTTTGGAGAGCTTCAAGGGCTAAGACTACCCTGGCTTCCTTTAGAGTAAGAGGCAAGTTTGGTTGTAGAGAAATACGATGTAAAGTGCAAAGAGGACGCGTCGCGCTAGAAAGTAAGATACGTTACATCTCTCGTCAAAATTCCCTCCCATACCTCACCACAGCTACCTCCCCATTCCTAGGTACCAACAGCACCCCTTGCTCCGTAAACCTCATCAACTGCACAGCCGACTCCGTTCCCAACCAATCCCTCGGCAAGAAAAAGTGTTTCCTCACATTCAGCGGTGTCTTCCCTTCCCATGCGACATCGCATGTGCACAGCCTATGAGAATCGTCAGTTTCCACCACGAATGTAAGAATAAAAGCAGAACATTTCCTGAAGACCTAAACACAAAGGTCCCGCCATAAAGCCATCGTGTCCTCGCTAAGAACCAAGGCTCTGAGTCAAGGCTAAGAATAACAAAACAGTGAACAGACACAGACATACCAGTTGCGGTGATCAATGAAAACAATCTTGTCACGGTAACATCCCAAAAAGCTTTGCATCTGCGCCGAGAGCTCAAATAATGGCCGGCGCCGAACTTGCTCTTGGGGGGTTGAGGCAGGGGTTTGGAGATCGGTTGCCAACAGCAGACTGAGCAGGTTCCTCTCCCTGTTGTTTCGGGACTGAGTCTTCCTTGCCTCCGGGGAGGTTTGGCAGACCAAATAGCGGCGGTTCTTTGTCGTGGCTATAGCTTGAACCTTGTCCAGCTTTGTGGTTGAAATTGGCCGGGGGGTTTCAGCGTCGTCGGCTAGAGTTGTGGTGATGATGTTGTGGATAACTTCTGTGTTGAGGTCTCGCCACAAGTGAAGATGAACCCTGTTCTTCTCGACAAACAGCAGCCGGGTTTCGTCGAAGGGGTGGTTCAACCATTGCCCACTGCGTTCTTCGCTTCTGATTTTCTCGCAAATCATACTTTTCGTCGTGAGGTCCCAGACCTGATCCCGCGATGGCGCGGATATCAGAAGAAGATGTTCGTCAGCGCTGAAGACGAACTGGTCTGAAAACCCGTCCGAAATTCTAGTCTCAAAGACAGGAAAGACCGCCCACTTGCCATCTTCCTTTAACCTCAGCCTCTTGGCAATGATCTTCCCCATATCATCTCCGCTGACAAGGAACCTGCCTGATGGCGACCACCCCAGACTGACCACATCAACGTTGGGTCCGTGAGTGTAAACCTTCCGAGCAATCTTTCCCTTCTTCATATCATGGATCGAAACGGTACCATGTTCCCTGCCACAGCAGTAAAACTCCCCTTCGCTTTCGTACGTGAGGGAAGTAACCTGGCTGCCGCTGCTGTCCTGCGAATATACCGGCTCCGACACAGCCTCCGAAACCAAAGACCCATCAAGAGTGCTGCTGAGGTTGTCGCCATGGCGATCAATGTCATCCGGTCTGACAAGCGCATCAGGCTCCCACACGGAGCAGATCGACCCCCTCGCGTCATAGATGCGCTGCGAGTCTGGGCTGAAGGCCATGTCCCGGACAAAGTCGTTGCCGTGGAGGCGGTAGACCAAGTTGAACCTCGGGAGCGCCCAGACAGACAGCACGCCGCTGAAGTTGCAGGTGAGGAGGAACGTTCCGTCGCTGTTGATAACCATTTCGCGAGCCTCGGTGTGATTGAACTCGGATCGTTCGTCTTCGACAAGGTCCCAATGGACGAGCACGGTGTCTTGGTACAGGATGTACAGCGATTCACCGTCAGGATGCCATACCACCACTTCAGGGGCGTTGTATGCATCTGATTCGTTGGATCGCACCTCGTCCGCGGCGCGGAGACATCGTCGGGGTGGGTTGAGAGAGGCTCCGTTGGTTTCCCACACGAAGACTGGTCGTCCTCGGAACGCGATAGCCACGCGTGTTTGGTCGGGGCCAAGGACCATGAGCCGGGGGCAGCCGCGGAGTTTGTTGGAGTCCCCTTCCTCGGTTTTGAACCGTTCGACTTCGCCTCCAGTTGTGGTGTCATACCAGACAACGGAGCAGTCATCATATGCAACGACAAGGTCTGTGTCCATGGCCCCGAAGGCGATTTGCATTGGCCGCATCTGGGGGTCTTTGTCGATGGTATGAAGGTGGTGTCCAGAAGAGATGTCCCAGATCTTGAAGGTGAACCGGCCGCTGGTTGCTACGGAGCTTCCGGTAGCGTTGGTTTCGAACAGGACAACCCACTCCCCGTGTTCCAACCGCCGTAGCTCCTCGCAAGTTTCAGCAGACCAAATGATCACAGTTCCGTTACTCGAGACGAGGGTGAGAAAGTAGACGCCAGTACAGCGGACTTTGGACGCTGTTTCATCCTGCCCGACTGATAACCGGGCAAGGTTGTCGTCCCAATTTCTGGAGGAAACGCCGGTCACTTTGATGAGGGGGCTCTCCTGACGAGCGCCGAACTGGCCGATAATCGAGTCGCGAGGGCAGAACGGTGGGATTTGTTTGAAGATGGATGACGGGTTCTCGGCCAGGTTGTTGCCAAACTTCCCCAGGAGTCTGATGAAGTCCACAGCCCACCGTTCAAGGAACTGGACTTCAGTGTCTTCTGATATGCCGCCACTTAACTCCGGAGTGAGTGAAGATGGCTGCCATCTCTTGCGCTTCTTCAGGTACAGTTTGATGTACTGAGATGTCAAGGGAAGGGTGCGCAGAGATCGAGACAGCGCCACGGCCTGTATCCAGCAAAGGACATGTTTTGAGAAAAAGAGCTTGAGGTGTTGAAGAAGCCCTGGGGAGGTAACCGGAGAGTGTCGAACGTGGTATGCCCAGTAGTTGAGCGCGTAGCTCAAGAGGGGGTGGGCAGAGTAGAGGGAAGTCAGCCGGTCTTTGTGCGAAGTGTCGGACTCAGACACTTGCGACAAGATGCGCCTCCATTTGTCGTCGGACAGGTACTGGAGACAGGCCTTGGCCACTGTTTCGTGGCCGCCTTGTGACGAAACCAACTCGGGTTCGTCACCATCGCGCGTCACCAGGAATCTTCGAGCCGTGGCGTGTATCAAGGACACGTTGTCGCCATCGATCCGGACAAAATGCCCGCAGATCTGCACAATTGTGTCCTTGAGGCTGATGAAGCCGCCAAATTCGGGTTCGAGAGCAGCTTGGAGTTCGGCCACTTTGATGGGCCGGAAGCTGCATGTTGTCCAGGTAAGGATTCGTTGAGCCATGTTTTGCAGCCGCTGATCCTGGTTCTTAACCGCCAGAAGCATGTTTCGATACAGGGAGTGCATGTCTTGGGGAATGTCGTCCATGGCCTTCTGGATGTCCCCCAGAGTATGCCAGTTATGGTGCAACCTGTCCAAAGCCAGACGTGCCCAAAGAAACGACCCTTCCGTTCTTGACAGAATCTGACCGATGACCTGGTTTTGGATGTGACTCTCTTTTGGTAGGGTGGCCGTGACCACAGACCTGACGTATCCTCGGATATCCTGGGCCGTGTCCCGAATGGTGATGCTGTCAAGAATTGCAACCTTGCCTCGTTGCGAGACAACCCCTGAGATGTCCTTGTTGGGTCTGCTGAGAAGCATCACCTTGATGCAGGACAAAGACTGTATCTGGGACAGCAGTTTCAGAAGCATTTGAGGGTTTTCTGCTTCGTCGACCGCATCGAGAACCCAGTGCAAGGTGTATCCGACGTCGAGTTTGAACAAAATTCCTTCGAAAACCTTGGCCCAGATTGTCTGATACCTCTGCGATGACAGGGCGTCTCCCATATCCTGGTGTAGGCGAACCAGCCGCTCGGCAAACACATCGTGGGTATTTGCGAGTTGGAACGCGATGGATCTGAGGCAGTAGGCGAGGCTCTTCTTGGTCTGCTGGGATTCCGTGAAAAAGTGGTACTGACAACTCTGGCTGAGGAAGACTTGTTGTAGGTGGCGAATTGTCATCGCCGCGAGAGTGGACTTGCCCGTCCCCGGCATGCCAGTCAGGCAGAAGAGTCGAACTTCGCCACTGGGGTCACTGAGCCAGTGCTCAAAGGTTTTCCGTCCGCGGAGCCATTCACCAGACCCGTAAGTGCCCTGGCTGGCGAACTTGTCGAGGTCTTCAAGCGGATTCTCGGCAATTCCGAGGATGGACTCGAGGGTCTGTACTCGGTCTAGCGCTGGGGTTTGGGTGATAGGCGTGAGTGCTTTGACTGTCAGTGAAAGAAAGGCAAGGGGCGACAAATGACCCGGTTGGCGAACATACGAGGAGGTATGAGGTCTCGCGTAATTTGCTTGAGGAAGGTGATGAACAAAATGTAGTTGTCATCGACGCGGCTGCGATACTTGCAGATGGTGTGGTGGTCAGCGTGTGCCGGGCCGGAGATTTCCTTTGGGTAGCCCAAAATACCCGCGTCTTTGCCCACAATCTGCAACATGACTTAGCATCGAAAAGAAACTCGGGTAGCAAAGCAAGTAGTTACCAATTTCTTGATGCCCGGAGATACTTTGGTGGGGAGGGTTTCGTAGATTGATGCGAGACGCAGAGACCCGACGACAGCCCGGAACTGCTCGTTCATGTCCTCGATGGATGTCGAATTACTGTGTAGTTCAGAGACATATACCTTGTTTGATGTCCCGACCATGACTGTGAGGAGGTTGTTGAGCGAGCTGGCATGGGATGACCCCTTATGTGGCGTTGACAGAAATACAATGCCGTGCACTCGAGAGATCATTTCCGTGTAATCTTCGTGATATTTCCCGAAAGCGAAAGCCTGGGCTGGTTAGATATCTCACATGTAGAAAAAGCCGAAAGCTCCCAACTCACCTTCTTAACCACCAGGCCCCCCATAGAGTGGGCCACAAAGACGATGGGCCGCTGCAATGGCTTCAATCAGTATTGAACCGTTACTAGACTTCAAGTCATTGTGCCACTAACCTTCCCAATAGGCCTCTCGTCATTGCCGCCATAGTTCCTCATCCGCGCCAGCAGATCTTTGGAGAAGTCCAAGATAGTCAGAGTCGTATCGGCACCACGCCAGTTGGCATTGTAACCAAAGGTAAACATTCTGAAATGCGACAGTCCCTGCTCATGTTGAAGCCACGCCGGCCAAAACAAGGACGGGTCGCGTTTCCAGCACCATGTGTTCCAAGACGAACCCCCAAGGCCATGGACGAAGATTATGTCGGCTGCCGAGTCTTGGGGATTGTGAACGAGGGTGAGACCTTGGGCATTTTGAGGTAGCGTAGTGTCTTGTAATAGCGCAGCGGCGGTTGCGTTGGTGTTCAGGGATGTCGTACGGCGTATCAATTTCCCGGTGGCCGTCGTACTGCTCGTGGACGTGGCGATGGAGTCTTGCCTCCAAAGAAAGGTTTCCGACAACTTTAGCGTAAGATCATCGGAGGCAACTGACGATTGTGTTCCCCAGAGGCGAGGGGCGGCAGGGGCCCAATCTTCCGCTGAACTGGAGCTGGACCGAGGGTCAACAGAGGGCCTGGGACGGTCCCCCGAGCCCTCGAATCGATCCGAGCGGAACTTCTTGAACTACTGGAAGTCAGTAAAACCCATCCCAAAAGGGTCTAAAGAATGACGTGCCATTTTGGCGGCTCACAAGATTTGTCGCAGAACGGGACCGCGGACAACCGCCACATCGAAGTGCGATGTTTTTGGGATCACCCCGCGAGTGGGATGAAGCGGGACGCGGGTGGCACGGAGTTCAAAGAGACCAGGGCGTCGGTCTCGCGAGGCTCCAATGTAACCTCCCTCAAACCATGCCCCAAACCACTCAGACGTGCAGGAAGATGGTTGGGCAACGTGCAGGAGACTTATGCCGCATCTGCGACTGCGAGTGGCGATACTGTGCTGGGAGAAGCGGCTGGCTGTGTTCTTTGATTGGGCAACCCAGCGTCTACATGCACCTAAAACGAGCTGTGGCAACGACCAATAATTGTCTGGAACTCTGCTTTGCCCTCAATGATAAGAGGGGCAGATGCTCAGCATCTCAGGCTCAAGATGATTCCCCGAATGCAATCTCTCAGTGATCCGATTTCCATTGAGTCAATTCTTGTCCTGTCTTTCGTCCACTCCCGTCTCTCTCAGCCAGACAATGGAAGTCATCCTAAACCCCCAACTTCAAGCCACGGCAGTCCCAGACAAAGCCAAGAATGTGATATATGAGGTTGTCGTCGACGTGGACCGGCATGCGGGAAACGAAGCCCCTACTGCCCCAGTCCCCAAGCCCCAAGTCGGGGGTTCCTTTGAACTGAACAGTGCTGTTGCCAGAGGTGACAAAGTTCTTTCGTCCCATTGAGTTGATGTTTTAATCTGACTTGGGTCCTTCCAGTACTTCCCATCCCTGGCTCAAAGGCCTTGAGCACCAACAACTATGGCATGTCCCTCTGGGGTCAGACGGGGAAGATTACCGCCGAGCTTCCCGATGGAACGACGACGCACTACTTCTTGAAGGTACCTGACCCAAGACAATAAGACATGTCTCTTTGGCACCTGGTTTTAACAAGTTATTGTTAGACTGCTGACCTCGGAGACACCGGCCGCGCCATGATGCTCGGCGAGTTCGAGTCCCTGAAGGCCATCCACGCCGCATCTCCCAACATCGTCCCCGAGGCCTATGCCTGGGGCAAATACGACGGCTCAGACACCTACTTCCTCCTCGCCGAGTTCCGCGAGGTGGGCGAGCAGCCCCCCAACCCAGTGAGGTTCACCAAGCGCCTGGCCGAGATGCACCGCAAGTCCGAGTCCCCCACCGGCAAGTTCGGATTCCACGTCACGACCTGCCACGCCAAGCTGCAGCAGGTCACCGACTGCTGGGAGGAGTCGTGGGCGGTGTTGTACCGCAAGCAGCTAGCTCGCATGGTCGAGATGGATGAGGCAAAGCATGGCGAGTGGCCCGAGTTCAAGATCGTCTGCCAGCTTGTTTTGGACAAGGTGATTCCCAGGCTTCTTAAACCTCTCCAGTCCAATGGTCGCAGCATCAAGCCTTGTCTCGTTCATGGAGATCTCTGGGATGAGAACACCGCCACAGACATGGCAACTGGCGAGCCATTCATCTTCGATGCTGGGTCCTTCTTCGCCCATAATGAGTACGAGATCGGCAACTGGAGAGCGGTGAGGCACAGACTGAGTGCCAGTGCCTACGTCAAGAACTACCTCCGGGAGTTCCGTGCTTCTGAGCCTTGTAAGTAAAAAAATGTTCCATCCATGCTTCATCATTTCTAACAAGTTGCGCAGCGGAGGAGTGGGACGACCGGAACTTGCTTTACTCACTTCGCTTCGATCTCGGCACATCAATCCTCATCCCTTGCAACCAACGCGAGATCGTCAAGGAGAACATGACCATCCTGTGCAAGAAGTTCTTCCCCAACGAGCTTGCAGTCTTGCAGAACAGCTTGATCCGGCCCGATCTCCGTTCGAACCCCAGTCTGCGTCGAGCTG
This sequence comes from Chloridium humicola, assembly GCA_027569505.1. NCBI lineage: Eukaryota > Fungi > Ascomycota > Sordariomycetes > Chaetosphaeriales > Chaetosphaeriaceae > Chloridium > Chloridium humicola. The sequence goes on along the minus strand of JAPDFF010000110.1, from coordinate 44,159 downwards.
TCACTGCTTCGGACGACATGGAGGCCGAGGAGGAGGAAGAAGAAGAAGAAGACGAGACGCAGCGTGATGAGAGCGACGAGGAGGAAGAGGATGTGGGAGCCTCAAACATGAACGGGTTGGACATCGATGATGGGTGGGATGATGGTGTGATGGTTGTTGAGAGTGATCGTCGGCGGCAGAACGTTGCGAAGGGGAAAGCGGCCTGGGGAGTTGTGGTGCAGAAATTGGGCCCGCAAGACACGACTTCCCGCTAGATTGGCAGCTTTTTTTGGATGTCAGTTTTGGCACTCCGTTTTGGATCTCATTTCTTGGATCTCATTTCTTGGATCTCATTTCTTGGATCTCATTTCTTGGATCTCAATTTTGAACACCGTTTGTTGGTAACAGGCATTGTGGCGCCGCCAGAGCAGAAGCCCGACTTTGTTGGTCGTCGTACAGTTTGGACACTGTGACTCCTGCACGACCTCGCCTTCATTTTTAGGTGCCTCCCAAAAAGAATGCGTTTGATTTGCTGTCCACATTGACGAGGCGCAGCGTTGGGGGGTCCGGAACTGCAGCAGAGATTGGTCGAGTCTGGACCTTGGGTTTTCACTGCACGAGAAACTCGGAAACGAACCAGCCCAGAACAGACTTCGATGTCTCCCATTAGACCACCAAACGCCCGAGGACATGTCTTCAATATCTGACATCCGACTGCAACTCTGTGTGTTAGGTAAGTTCACAATTGAAAGCCTTGAACGGCGAGAGTGTGACATTGATGATCCTCCAGGTCTCATCCGGGCGACGGAAGCCATCGCATGGACGAGCATCTTCCCATACGCCTACTTCATGATCCAGTCCTTCGACATCCCTCAGCATAATATCGCGCAATATTCTGGTGCCCTGATAGCCGCGTTCACCCTTGGGGAGTTTCTTAGTAGCGTTGTCTGGGCTCGCGTCGGCGATAAAATCGGGCGGAAGCCAACCTTGCTCATTGGTATCTTCTGCGGGCTTGTGACTGCCGTTTCTCTTGGCTTCTCACAGTCTGTTGCTATTGCCATCGCTTCACGTGCTGTTGGGGGGCTGTTGAACCCCAATGTTGGTCTCGTCCAAACATGTATTGGTGAACTCGCGAGGAAAGAACAGCAAGGTGTGTGTGAACTGTCGTTGATGGCATCGAGGTTCGCGAACTAAAAAAGAACAGCCAAAGCGTTCTCTCTCGTTACCTTTATCAGGTCCCTTGGGTGAGTTATCGTCGCCAAACGCCGAAGTGACCCGGAGTACATTGTTCATGAGCCTGGAAACTGATTCATCCCCCCTCGACCATCCAGGAACCTGATTGGACCAGTCCTCGGAGGGTTACTGGCAGACCCAGCTGCCCTGTACCCCTCCATCTTTCCTCAGAACTCCCTTTGGACCTGCTACCCTTATCTCCTGCCAAATCTTGGTGTTGGACTGTTACAACTCCTCACCCTTCTCTTGGCGCTGTTTGTCCTCCAAGAAACGCACCCTCAGATGCGAAGCCGCCCCAGCACGGGGCCCTCAATTGTTCAACTCATCGAAAGGCTCGTTGTCAAGAATGGTGTGGCTAAAGAGGGAGGATATGCCCCATTGACGGAGGACCAGAACGTCGAAGAGGAACACCAACTTGACGACTGGCAAAAAGACAAACAGGACGACGTTCGCTCTTCCTCAGACTCACAACCTCTCGAGAACCCCTCACCCACAAATCCCCTCCCACCCCCCCGCGCCTTCACTCCCCAAGTCCTCCTCCAAATCCTCGCCGTCTCCCTCCTCGCCTTCCACAAAGTCGCCTCCGACTCCCTCATGGGCATCTTTCTCGCCCTAGACTCCACAAAGCCTGCAGAAGGCGTCAACTCAAGAGACACCATCCCCTTCCCGCACGCCACCACCGGCTTCAACTTCGACACGCGCGTCATCGGCCTCATCTTCCTCACAGAAGCCATCTTCCGCGCCGCGATCCAGCCAACCCTCATCCCGTGGTTTATTTCCAAGCTCGGGGCACGGCGTGCGTTCCGATGGGTGCTGGGTGTGTACCCGGCCATGTACATCCTGACGCCGTACCTACCGAAGCTGGGGGCGCCGTGGCGGGTGGTGGGGTTGTTGCCGGACTTGTGGGGGAAGGTGGCGCTGTCGGGGGTGGGGTATATTTGTTCGGCTGTTTTGTAAGTCTGATTGGGGAGGTGCTGAAGTGGTGGGAGGTGGTTTTGCTGATGATGGGTGGTGTGGGGTTTTAGGATCACGAATACTTCGCCTTCGAGGGAGGTGCTTGCCAGGATTAATGGCGCTGCGGCGTCGTTTGGGTGTCTGGCGAGGTCGGTTGGGCCATTGTTGAGTGGGAAGCTTTTTGCTGTCGGGCTTCAGTCTGGGTATCTGCAGATTCCGTTTTGGACGCTGGGGGCGGTGGCATTGGTTGGCGCTGTCGAGTCGGTGTTTCTTGTTGATCACGCTTAGGTGTCTAAGATCTGTATGGAGAAAGATATTGTCACAGTTGCATGAAAGCAAAAGGAAAAATGGGAAAGAAAAAAAAGGAAAGAAAAGAGGAAAAATAAAGTGTTGAAAATCTGGCTGTGGGGATTTTCCTCTACCAACAGCCTTCGCGGCCTTTTTATCACTCTCCTGGTATTCCCGGTGCAACAGGGTTCTGGCTCATGCGCGCGAGAACCCTGGTCAAATTCATCAGTCTCCTCTTTAAGCTGTTCTTTACAAGTCATCTATAATGCTCTTCAGCTTATCTAGTGCCGCCTTTTGCTCATGACAGCTGAGCCGTTTGAAACCTCTTGAGATAATCCCTTGTGAGGTAAACCAAAAGGTGCAGGGTGAAATCCCCATCTCCAAGACTCCCACCCAGGGACAAGGTCCTGTATCCACCCTGATCCAGAGGAACAGAATGACATCCCAGTCATTCTATTCCATCAACCGAGCCATCTATTCAGCGTAAGTGCGCCGTACCGTGTGTCTGGTGTTTCCGATCCTATGCTTGCCAGCCGGAGTTCGCACCACCATGATATCTCTCGCCCCAGTTCCACTGTCCGTCATTTCTTCGGCGGTGTCGTTGGCGGAAGGTCTGTCGGTTTGCCGCGGGCTTGGTTCTTGAGTTCTTCAAAGAAGTGCTTCAAGAAGTTCGATGCCCTGCTCGGGTCGGCTGGGGCACAATCAGCTTCTGTTTTCTGCAACAATTAGACAGACAGGATGTATCGCACCTGTCGCCTCTCCCTGCCGCAGCGGCTCGCTCGGATCCCGGCCATGGCGAATGTCTTCGACGGTGCGGTGGATGCGGCGGACTCCGCGGTGGAATCCTGGGCTTCGAAGGATCTGTCGAGGGTATCGAGGTTAGAAGGACGTCGCGAGGAGGGAAGATTCATGGGAGGCGTACTTGGGCGACGATTACATCCTGCGAGTGGTTAGCGAGGGGATGACGCAAACGATTTGGCAGGATATTAAACAAACCTCAACCCGCAGGTACACCGTCCATAGTAAACGGCCCCAGGGCGCCATTGCGATGGTCACAGCGACGAGAGAATCTGCATGCCGAGGTTTGAAGATGGCTTCAATTTGATGATGGAAGGTGGGGTCACGATCCTGGTCATGAAGTTGCCCCACTTGGCGTGATCTACCCCATGCTCGATACCCCACACTTTACATGGGTCTGTGCGTTTTCTAGAATTCCATGGCCAAAGCACACCCCCTCACCCAACCCCAACCCACGATCCCCCACTTGGCCAAGATCAACTCACATACGACGGGAGTTCAAGATCGTCGCCATTATGTCGAATGGTCTGCGATAGCAACAGAAGAGCATGAAACCCAACATGCTGCCTCTTGACTCCCGCTGGACTCCGCCCGCGCCGCGAAACTGCCGGCCTAATGACGCTGTTCAAACTCAAGCCGGCGCTTCCTGACCCAAAAGAAGCCGAGCTTAACCTCATCGGCCCGTTTCCAGCCCGCTCAGACCAAGCAACACCCGCCGGCGCAGATGTTGGCAAGGCCAACGGCGTTTCATCGGGACCAGTGCCCAATTGACTATCCGGTTTTGCTGCCCAGCGATGCGAATGTGTCGCCTGCACGAGGACACAGACACCGTGAATCAGCCCAGAAGAAGGTTAGAGGTAGGTAGCCAAGTAACTTGTTCGTCCTCCAAGTCGGAGATTCTGAGTTGCCCCTCTCTGTCATGGGACGCCAGTCAAACGGCCGTGCATGCCTCTAAAATGATGGTTGCGCCACATCCGCGATCCGCGCGGCGGTCTTGGAAGTTCGCGACATGTTTATGTTTGAGGTGATATCTACAACAGAATGAAAGCCCGTGAGGATACCGTAAAACCCGTCGGCCTGACGCTCTTGTATGAGCCAGAGGGGTCTATCGACCCAGCTGTTGAGTGAGTGGACATGGCCTTGTGATTCTGAAGATCTGCTGACTAGCTCCCACAGCATCATTCTTGTTCATGGCATTGGCGGCCACCCAGTCCAGTCCTGGAAGTGGGAGGACTACAACCAAAAAGCAGCTGCACCGAGACCTACCGTGCCCGCACCCGATCGTCCGAACCGAAGCCTAGCCAAACCCGCGCCGGAACTGACCTTACGATGGACGAACCCGGAGTCGTTACTTGACAGGCAGGGCCACTTGGCCAAGTCGCGAAGGTTGAACAACTGGGCTCAGTCCTCATCATGGCTCAATCTCACAGGCCTTCCGGAGCCAAGTCCTCTCGCCAGATCACAACCGCTGCTGCGATACCCAGCGGTCAATTCATCCTTCGCATCCCTGGCGCTGAAGCCCGTCACTGTTCTTGAACCTGGCAGCAGCCGCAGCCAACTGTGCCTCCCGAGTGTTGAAACATACTGGCCCCTCGATTTGCTCCCGGCGTCATGTCCAAACAGCCGGATCATTACCTGGGGATACCGCCCGCTTACCTCAGACCACCGGAGCGATATTGTGGCTCATGCCTCCGAGCTGCTGGTCGAACTCGCAAGCACCAGGCAAGCGCTGGATACTGGGGCGAGGCCCATCATCTTTGTTGCTCACTCCACCGGCGGTGTGATGGTCAAGGAGGTACGTCAACCCTTACATTCCGCAGAATCCTCCTCTAACCACAGTTGACAGCTCCTCCGACTTTCCGAAGCAGAGCATGACGGACCACTGAAAGAGATCCTGCTATCCACCTCTGCAGTCATCTTCCTCGGAAGCCCACACCGGGGCACTGATAACTGGAGCCTCGGTGATGCTGTCAAGAGCATGGCCAGCGCCACGCTCAACCTCGAGTCAGACAACCCCCTGCTCGAAGAACTGTGCGATGTGAACACGGCGGAGATCGAGCTGGGCCGGCAAACATTCCTCAGGTTATGGAACGATTACAATTTCAGCGTCAAGACGTTCCATCAGTCCATTATTCAGAGCCACAGCCGTTCGGGGTCCAGGGTGGAAACAGTAAGTCGGTTAGGGTGGGTGTGTTGGGCATGACTGACAGAATTAGGCAATGCAGCATCTTGCTGGGTTTCTTGGCGATCCGCGAGAGGACGCAGAGACCATCCGGGCGTCGCATGAGGATATCTGCAAGTTCAATTCGGTAGACGATATTGGATATCGTGCCTTGGTGAGGACTTTGGGTGCGTTCATCGCCAGGGAGGAGGAGGGGGTAAGTGTCCTGCTTTGGATATTTTCTGCAGTTGCTAACACACTTCCAGCGCCACTTCATGGATAATAAAGAAACAGGTCAGTTCCCATGGAATACTTAGTGAACGTAACTGACAAGGAGTAGAATGTCTTGCCGCCCTTGCTCGGCCCCATCTTACCCCCACAACACTCCATCCCACCCCATTTCCTGGCACGTGCCTTTGGCTGTACGACCTACCCGACTTCCAGACGTGGTACCACCGCAACGGACCAGAAAAGGACAAAGTCCTCTGGGTCACTGCACCACCTGGGTGTGGCAAAACCGTGCTCCTTAGGTCTCTCCAGGACAAAGTCGAAAGGGAATGGGGTCCTGCCGGGGCATCCTTCATCTGGGCTTCCACCGAGAGCTGTGACACATCGACCGCCTCCCTTCCTGGAGACCCAGACTCGAACCCGACTGCTGTCTACCGCAGCCTCCTTGCCCAGCTCTTCCCGCAAGATGCCCGCCTTCGCAAATCCCTCTTAGCCCTCATTCAGGAACCACGGGCGGATCCCCGCGCTTTTGACGACACCCAGGTCACGTCCTTCTTTTCCGAGTACTGCGCAAATCAGAAAATCGAGACATCTTCCAAAAGGACATTCATTTTCCTCGAGATCGCAGACGACGCCTGTGCTACGTACGTCCAGGAGCTTGTCAACCACTTATCGCGCCTTGCTCGCAACTCGGACTTCACCATATGTGTGACAAGCGGGCACCATCCGGAGGCCGTCAAGGAAGAGAACGTGGTCAGCATACCACTCCATGAGCAGAACTACGATGACATCCTGCTGTATGTCAACCTGCACCTGGTGACAGACTGGGAGGAGGGGAACAGGACGGCGGTCAAGATCGCGGAGAAGGCTTGCGGCGTGTTTCTCTGGGCCGAGATTGTCGTCAACATCTTGAACGAGGCCATCATCGAGGGCGCGACGCAGGAGATGATCGAGTTCGTGCTGGAAGAAGCCCCCGGGGACCTGCACGGCCTGTACGAGCGGATGCTATCGACCCTCGACGACCAGGAGCAAGCCGAAGCACTCACCATCTTCCAATGGGTCATGCTCGCCGCCGAGCCCATGCGCCTCGACGACCTTGCCCTTGCCGTCCGCCTCACCGACCCCAACGCCTTCACCCTGTACAAAAAGCACGGCGCCCTCATGGCCTTCAACCTCCCCCCACCCTCCTCAATCCACGCCCTCCGCCCCCTCTCAATCCTCGAAACAACCCCCTCCGAACTGCACTACTGGCTCCGCGCCCGCTCGGTCGGCCTCCTCGACCTGCACGCCTCCCCTTCTTCCACTTCCCTCCTCCCCCACCCCAACCAACGCATCCACCCCATCCACCCCTCCGTCCGCGCCTTCTTCCTCTCCTCCCCCCTCGGCTTCAAAACCCTCACAACCAACCACCCCGCCATCCCCACCTCCTCCCTCCCCCTTCCCCTCCCAACCATCATCGACATCTCCCACCTCACCCTCCTCCGCGCCTGCCTCACCTACCTCAACATGCGCGGCTTGGGCACCACCACCACCACCACCACCACCTCAGAACCAACACACACAATTCCACTACCGCATATCCTGACCTGCTTCACCGACCCAACCAACCTATCCGGCACATCCACATCCACATCCACACCCCCCACATCCACCCCATCCACGCCACCCCCGCCACCCCCAAGATTCACCTACCCCCCCAAAAACCTCCTCTACCACCTCCTCGCCCCCACCCCCTTCCGGCACTTCCTCCCGCAGGGCGCGCTGTTTCAGACGCTTACGGCGAATGGGTTTCGGATATGGAAGGCTTGGACGGGGTTGTTGGAGTTGGAGGACAGGGTGCAGAGCAGAGAAGGAGATGGAGGTAGGGGTGGTGGAATGGAGGGGGGGGTTGATGGGTGTGAGTGTGGGATTGATGGGGGGGGTGGTGGTGGTGGTGGGGTTTTGGACAAATACACCAGCACGCCTGTGGCACGGTTGTTGGGGTGTCGGTTGTGGGCTGGGGGAGCCGCGGTTGAGAGGGTTGTTGGGAAGGTGGGGAGGTTGGTTGAGCTGAGGGGTGAGGGTGGGATGGACGGGGTGGGTGGTGAGGGGAGGGAAGGGGGTCAGGAGGTGAGACGTGATATGGGGGTTGTGAGAAGGATGAGGGCGGGTGGTGGGGGGAGGGTGGGTTTGAAGAGGAAGGTTAGGGAGGGGGGGTGTAATGCTGCTGCTGCTGGGAGTGGAGGGCGCCGGGGGAGGTTGTCGGAGGTTGAGGGGGCGGCAAAGTTGAGATTGGTGGAGGGGAGATTTGAGATGGGATGGTCGGAGAGGGTGTTGGCGACGGGGTATGTGGTATGATGTGGTTTTATTTTTTGTATCTCTTATGAATCACGATGAATGTCAACTCGAGCTTTCGGCGTCAACTCCTCCATTTGTGCCTGTCGTGTCCCATCCCTGTTTGCCCCACCGGGCACCCTGATGGCCTTGTTCCAGACGACGGGGCAACCCCAACCCTTATCGCCTCTCCGATAACAAAAATGTCTCCCGTCTGAAGCGGTCAATGGCGGCAAAACTGGATGGTTGCAGCAACACCGCGCTGTGGCCATCGTCCACTCTTGCGTCCGCTCCCGCCCTGGCAGCCCATCCCCAACCTCTCCCATGCTCACACTTCGCAGACATGTGGTCAAGGTACCATTTGCCGGCCAGGCGCGGACCGGCATCAGCGCGGCCGACTCAGCTGCCATCCGTGCCCTCAAAGCCCACCGCCTGGCAACATGTCGTGACCCCGCCAACGCCATAGGCCGCCAGCTAGCCAAGGAGGGCAAGTTCGTCGAGTCCCGCGGCCCCAAGGCCAAGAACAGGGACCGCTTCCGCGTCAACGTCGTCAGCAAGGAGCTGTGCGACGACATCATCAACTACATCAAGCCGACCCTCGCCCGCCACCAGGGCTGCGACCTCGTCGACATCTTCCCCGGCGTCGGCCTCTGGAGCACCGCCCTCCGCGACGCTCTCAACCCGCGAAGCCACGTGATGCTCGAGCCCGACGAGGAGTTCTACAAGCCGTACCTGGCCCCGCTGCTCGCCCGCCCCGGCACCAAGCTGCTGCCCGAGTCAGGCATCGTGTGGGAGCAGCTGCACCGCGTGCTGAACTCGGGCCTGCTGCCGCACCAGGTCGAGCGCAAGTACAAGCCCGACGAGGAGGTGCCGCGCAACGACACCCTGCTGGTATCCATCAATTTGTCCATGTTCCCGAAGCGCAAGTTCCGCACCTTCGAGAGCCTGACCCAGCTCATCCTCTTCCAGTTCATCGCGTCGGTCCGCCCGGGCGCCCTGTTTCAGCGATACGGCCGCGTGCGCCTGTTGGTCTGGATGACGGACCAGGAAAAGAGCTCCATCGTCCCGCGCACCATCCAGCGGCGCAGGAAGATGGCCATCGAGTCCGAGCTCGCCACCGAATACGTCTGCGAGATCGCCAGCCCCGACTCGGCCGACAGCTACGCGCCCGTGACGCAACTCAATTACCGCCGTGACCAGGCGCTCGACTACGAGAGCACCAAGCGCACCATGGAGCGCATGAAACAAGGCGGATTCACCATCCCCGAGGGCCGCGTGCCGGAGCACGTCGTCCAATTTGCCACGCTCAACGAAGCCAAGCTTGCCGAGGGGATCAGCCTCGACCGCCCCAAATACGAAGAGTTCGCCAAACTGGAGGCGCTGGACGCCGCGGGGAGGATAGAAAGGGATACGCCCGCGTATGTGCGGCACAAGACACTGAAACACTGGGTGGCGTGGATGCGCAAGCGCAACACCATCATCCAGGACATGATTGACGAACACGGCGTCGTGGCCGACGCGTACCGCGCGGCGGGGACCAACAAAAAAAAGCGCGCGGCGGCCTGGGCGCACGGCGAGGACTGGAGCATCAGGGCCGACGGGCTCGAGAACAGCATCCGCACCGACCTGCTGCTGGCGCACGACAACGCGCACCTCGTGCGGCAGGACCCGCCGCTCATGAACTGGGACCGCCGCTGGGTCGAGCCGCTGCGCGTGCGCCCGGACGAGTTCTACCCGCGCGTCCCCTGCTCGCTGCTCGACATCCAGCCCAAGTCGGCAGCGCGCATCCTGCGCGACATGGGCCCGCACTCGACCCGCGGCGGCGACACCTTCGACCTCATCTTTAAGAACCTGATGAAGCACCCCAACGAGCCCGTTGCCAAGGTGCTCGACAAGCTGTACGCCGGCGCCGCCGACGGCATCTTCCCCAATTGCCCCAGCCTGGTCGACCCGGCGCTGGGCGGGTCCCCGATGCGCGGCACCGGCGGGCTGACCCCGCGCTCGCTCGGCGAGGCCCAGTTTGTCGATATTGCCAAGGCCTGGATGAATTGGCCGTTTGCTCCTACCTATACCGAGCTGGTGAGCCGCTCCATGGACGATCTGACCGATGACACGGTCGAGGATCCGATGGGGAATCAGAGTGGGATGCAGGAGGGCACGCTATGAGGGCGGTTGGGAGGGGGCGAGTGTGTGTGGCATATAAACTTGGCATAGCATGGGACGGCGTCTTTGTATTATATTGTATATGTTTCTAGATTTAGACAGCGTGTATATTAGGGGGGTTTTGGATAGGATGGAGAGGGTTGGACAAGATCACCATTGGATGTAATAAGTTACCGCAGCTCTTCCCCTGATCAACCGTACAAATGAATCGCTGTTCGTCAACCAGCGGAACACCAGCTGAAACAAATCCGACTCAAGCCCCCGCGAAGGATCCCCAGACCATCCTAACCTGACTCAGGCCTGGCCCATCCGTCCCTGACACCAGCGCGGGAAGACGTTGCATCGTGCAGATCCGTCGTGGCACCCATGCCCGTCACGATTAGCGAATGCAGGGACCATGCATGTAAGTTAATCGTGCCTCCCCAGGACACAGCATTGGAACCCTCCCTCTTCTGTGTGATGCTCGTCGTGAGACAGCAATCTCCCTTATTTCCTTGCCTTCGTCTGCCCGTTTCACCGTCCTACGCTTTCGTTCCCTCCGCCTTGCCATCAACCCCTCTTTTGACGACCGACCTCTACACTCGTTTTCTCCTTTCCTTCTGAGTGAACCTTGTAATTGCCCCCCACTCTCCCCGACGGGTACCTGCTTCCTCACCTCGAATTTCGATCGCCATCCGTTCGTCGCCAGAAAAATCCAGCAATGTTTTTCTGGTCTTTTCCACATCCAACCTGAGCGACTGCCCCCTACCGACCTTTTCGACCTACACCTCAACCCGACACCAACCCAGTCTTCACGACACACCAATGCCCCTCTAAAAATGGCCTTCCCGCGCCGCCCATCCGCCCTCTTCCGCTACATCCTCCCCTCCCTCCTCCTCACCCTAACCTTCTACCTACTCACCCACCCCAACCCCCTGCCCTCGCACATCAACCCTTCCCTTCTCTCCTCCGCCTTCAGCCACCCCAACCAACACCCCTCCTCCAACCCGCACCCCATAACCCCCCTCCTCACCACCGCCCACACCACCTTCACGCACACCCTCTCCACCCGCACCCACACCCTCTCCTCCGCCGCCTCCGCCTACCGCTCCCGCCGCGGCCGCCACCCCCCGCCCTCCTTCGACAAATGGCACGCCTTCGCGCAGCACCACAACGTCGTCGTCGTCGAAGAGTTCTGGGACCAGATCTACCACGACCTGGAGCCGTTCTGGGGGGTTTCGCCTGCCAGGATCAGGGCAGATGCAAAGGGGTTTGAGATGAGGATTGAAATTAGGGGCGGGGAGGTGAAGAGTGGGAGTGATTGGTTTTGGACGAGGATTTGGATGGATATGGTGGAGGGGGTGGCGCAGTGGTTGCCGGATATGGATTTGGCCGTTAATCCGATGGATGAGCCGAGGGTGGTAGTGCCATGGGAGGTGGTGGGGGAGTTGGTGGAGAGGGGGAGGGGGGAGGGGAGACTGGGGGGGGTGGGGGTGGGGGAGGTGAGGGGGGAGTGGGGGGAGTTGGGGGAGTATGGGGAGGGGGAGGAGGTGGTGTGGGAGAATGATAGTGAGTTTGTTGACTGGGGTGGGATAGGGAGGGAAGCTGACTGTAGCAGAGCACTACTGGAAAATTGCGCGAAGAGGCTGTCCGCCGGATAGTCCAGCGCGCAAAGCCCCCGTTATCACGGACTTCGATCGCACGCCGTTCATCGCCGACCCCTTCTCGCTCGCGCACATGCGCGGGGGCTTCGTCTCCAACACCACCCTCGCCACCGACTTCTGCCACCAACCCGACCTGCAAGCCCTCGAGGGCATCTTCGTCGAGCCCATCAGCGTGTCCACCACATCCCGCCTCCTCCCCATCTTCGGCGGCTCCAAGCTCTCCGTCAACAACGACATCCTGCTGCCGGCGCCCATGTACTGGAACGAAGAAGACCGCTTCACAGGCGCCGAGGGCGCCTCCATCCCGTGGAAAGACAAGCACAACTCGGCCATCTGGCGCGGCGTCGCCACGGGGGGCCACAACCATGCCTCCAACTGGCGCTCCTTCCAGCGCCACCGCTTCGTGGCTATGAACAATGCCACGCAACTCGCCCTCGCAGAAGCAGACCCTGCCACCCCCCCACCAAACTTCGCCCTCCCCTCAAAAAACTACCACAACCTCCCCTTCTCCCACCCCAACTCCCCCCTGCACCCCAATCCCCCTTCCCACAACCACCCCCACAACCATCACCTCCCCCCCTTATCCACCTACCTCACCCCCCTCACCAACATCAGCTTCACCGACATGATGTGTTCCGCAGGTCAATCCCCCTGCCCTTACACAACCCCCTTCTTCACCCCCACCCCCCCCCTCCCCCTCGCCTCTCAGTTCCAACACAAGTACCTCCCCGATCTCGACGGCAACTCGTTTTCAGGCCGTTACCTCGGGTTCTTGAGAAGTACCTCACTCCCGATTAAAGCGACACTGTTTAGGGAGTGGCATGATAGAAGACTTTGGGGCTGGAGGCATTATGTGCCGATGGATGCGAGGATGGGGGATTGGTGGGGGTTGGTGGGATATTTTTTTGGTTCACAGCGCAGTGAGAAGGATGGTGGGGGTGGGAGAGGTGGTGGGAATGGGGGAGAGGATGGGCGGGATGACGTAGCGGAGATGATTGCGATGGAAGGAAGGGAGTGGGCGGGGAGGGTGTTGAGGAAGGAGGATATGCTGGTGTATGTGTTTAGGTTGTTGTTGGAGTACGGGAGGGTTGTGAGGGATGGGAGGGAGACGTTGGGGTGGGTGGGGGATTTGACGGGGGAGGAGACTGAGGGGGAGGGGGAGGGGTGAGGGATTTGTGGTGATGTTGTGGTTTTGATGGTGTTATTTTGCGTTGGGAAAGTACTTCAAGGAGAGTAATCTGGCGATTTTCTTTGAGATGTATTGTAATGATTGCGTGTCATGGCGTTGACGGTAGAGGGGAGGTTTGCTGCGTCCGTTTCCTGAGCCGTATCACTCGTTGCTTGAGTCAACGATATCCTGCGCGATATGTCGGCGGGTATTCTGCTGACGCGTCAAAATGTCGGTGGTGAGAGGCTGTGCCAGAGGCATGTCGTTGCGGTTCTCATCATCACTGGCCAGGACATGGCACATCAATTCAGGGGCATCTCGCCCTTTTGAGCAATCGGAGGGTTGAAATCTGTTCGAGGGCAAGGTTGCAGCGCATAGTAGTCGGATGATAAACTGCATGCAGATTGAGGAACCTGAAAGACTGAAACGGCAGGAGGAGGCCTCTGTCAGTGAAGATGGCGTGTCGAGTGTCGGTGGTGTTTAGCAGACTCAAAATATCTCACTAAACTTCAACACCACCAACTTCGACACGATCTGATGTCCAGACCCCGCCAAGACTCTCCCTCCCTCCCGGCACAGCCGCATGACACCCTCCGACAAAACAAAAACCGCATTCCAGCAGCCCCCCGATCGGCCCAATCTCTTACCTAAAAACGGATCCCGTGGCCGTCGCGCGACAGGGTCGGGCTGCCTCAGCGGTGAGCAAACAAGGACGGGTCGAAACCTGGTGGACGAATTCAGCCAAAGAAATCTGAGACGCTGGGAAGGAACACGACCAGCAATGACCAGCAGTCGGCGGAAGCAGCGGACGGAAACGCACGCTGACTGGCTGGGGTGGAGCGGGTGGGCCGCGGGTTGCCGGCGGTATCCGCCCGGTCGTCAACGCCTGCCGTTAACTGCAATCGCGCTTATAACTTAACGGCAGTCGGCTCCGAGATGATGTCGTACTAGAAACTCGGAACCTCCCACGTGAGTGATTTGCCGCCTGAGGGACGGAGGTCCACGAGGGTAAAATCCAGGGATGTCAGAATGTGAAAAGGACCGAGGGAGGGAACGATCCCGGGGCGGGCCGGAGGGTGGTCGTGGTGGTGGTTAAAAAGCGGCCTGGCTGCGGTTCTGGTCTTTGTCTGTTCTGATATTGTTTGGCTTTATCTTTCCCTCCATCTTCGAGACATTCCATCGACCCTGAGCACGAGTCCTGAGCACGAGTCTCATCATACTTAGCAACAACAAGCAAGACTCTTCACCTTGATATTCTCACCCACCCACACCTCGGTCACCTCAAAATATCCCCGCCGGTTCCAGCCAAATATCTGGTAAGTCAGTCTCCTCAACCCCATTGTTATCTCCGCTCCGTGTTCTCGCCTTGCAGCGGCCAGACCCGGGACTCCACCGCACATGCCGGCCGTCAAGGTGCCTGGCCCATCATCCATCCTTGGCACGGAGCTATCATGGCGGCGATCACCAGGTCTTCCCTGTCCGTCATGCACCTGGGCCCCGGTCGATAAGATTGATAAGATCGAGCATTGCATCAATATTTTTACCTCATGCTCCCCTTCCGGTGTCTTCCTTTTTTATCAGATCACTTCTTTCTGACATCCTCTTTCTCAGCCAGTCACCAGACCTCCTTATCTCTCCCTAAAAATCCCCTATCACCTACCCCCCACCACACCCCCACCACGGCCATGTCCCCCTCCCTCATCAGCGACTACGAGGCCTCGCCCTCCACCACCACCAACCCCAAGCCCCCCTCCAGCACCACCGGCAGCACCACCGGCACCACGGGTACCATCACCCCCCCTTTCACCACCTCCCCGCGCTTCTTCGGCAAGCCCCTCAACACCTCCATGATCACCTCCAAGTTCCTCTCGCACCCGGAAGACCTCGGCGTCGTAGCCGTCGGCTTCTCGGGCGGGCAGGGCAAACCCGGTGTCGACGCCGCCCCCACCGCCCTCATCGAGAGTGGTCTGCTCTCCCAGCTGCGGGACGAGCTCGGGTATAACCTGTACGGACACGACGCAGTGCATAGCTACGCCGGCTTGGTGCCGAAGGACGATCCCCCACACAGGGGGATGAAGAACCCGCGCGCGGTGTCGGCGGTGACGAGGAAGATTAAGGAGCAGGTGTATGAGCAGGCGCGGGAGGGAAGGTTGGTGTTGACGTTGGGGGGGGATCATTCGATTGCGATTGGGACGGTGGCGGGGAGTGCGCAGGCAGTGAGGGAGCGGTTAGGGAGGGAGATTGCGGTTATTTGGGTGGATGCGCACGCGGATATCAATACGCCCGAGACGAGCGGGAGTGGGAATGTGCATGGTATGCCGGTGAGCTTTTTGACGGGTCTGGCGAGGGAGGAGGATGAGAGGTTTTTTGGGTGGTTGGGGGAGGAGAATCGGGTGAGTGTCAAGAAGTTGGTGTATATTGGGTTGAGGGATGTGGATGCGGGGGAGAAGAGGATTTTGAGGGAGAATGGGATTAGGGCGTTTAGCATGTTTGATATTGACCGGTTGGTTCCCCCCACCCTCTCACCCCCTTCCCTCCTCAAAGCATCCACTAACCCCCTCCCCCCCCCCCCACAGCCACGGTATTGGCCGCGTCATGGAGATGGCGCTCGCGCACATCGGCAGCGACACGCCCATCCACCTGTCCTTCGACGTCGACGCGCTTGACCCCATGTGGGCGCCGTCGACCGGCACCCCTGTGCGCGGCGGCCTCACCCTGCGCGAGGGCGACTACATCTGCGAGTGTGTCCACCAGACCGGCAGCCTCGTCGCCGTCGACCTCGTCGAGGTCAACCCCCACCTAGCGCCGGAGATCGAGCTCGGTGCGCATGAGACGGTTAGGGCGGGGTGCTCGCTTGTGCGGTGCGCGCTGGGTGAGAGTTTGCTTTAGGGAGGAGGATGTTGATGGTTGGCTAGATGGGCTGTTGGAGAGGCGGTTTTCTCTTGGGCAATGGCGTCGGCGGTAGGGCTTGGGCTTGGGTCGGCATCGTGTTTCAGACTGCGCTTGCTGTTTTGTTAGGATGTACGGAAGTAGGTCAGAGCGGGTAGAAGCAGAATCTAGAATGTTGCAGCCGGTCACGTTGTCCAAAGTCTGTGTCAATGCCCCTTGTGGTCAAGCCCCTTGAGGTCAAGACCCTGGTCGAGGAAGGACAGATTGGATGCAGGCGTCTCCCGCCACCGGCATTTTGGCAGCAGCAGCCCAATGCCCAGCCACCCAGAATGGCAGCCCCACCACCACGCCAGCCCAAAATGCAGGAACAGCGAGTTGTTGACTTGCTGAGCTGTCGTCGCTGATGTATATTCGAAACTTTCTCTTCCTAGTTTATTTATGATCTTCATCCCAGCCCAATCTGTCTGATCAACCTTTGAACTGATCGTCTGGAACTCTTCTTCTCGAGACACTTTTAACGCCGTCATCAACTGCATCAAAGTCCCGACCCCTGTCCCCCACAGTGCCATCCACTCAGGCACCGAGAAAGCGCGCGCCAAGCCTTTTTAGCTCCCGCCGACGCGGCGCGGCATCGAAGAGACCAACCTTCTCTCAGTGCAACCCTCCGGAGCTGTCGCATTCTCTTCTTGCAGTTGGCGCTCTTGTTCCTCTTTTCACTCTTTTTTTCCCTTCAACTACACTCATATCGACCTTCTTTCACGTCGCAAACACCTTCTCAAGACAACTTCCAGCCACGACTCCCGCGACAGCCGAGCTCCACCAGCAGTGGATCCACCAACACCCACGATCTGAACCCAATTAATTGCCAACCAACCTCCCCGCGACCCTCGACATCCCCACACATCCCGACGTGGCACCCGCTCGTGTGCGCCCTGCGACGAGGCGAGGCGCTTGCCTCACCGCAGATTTTGGCCCTCGGGCTTGAGGACATTGTGGTCACTTTTTCCCTCTTGTCTTCTGGATTGTGACCTAGGAACAAAGAGCTGGGAACAAGAGGTATTACAAGACCTTGTGTCACTGTTCGACTCGGCGCATCCGAAGGGACGTTGCGTTGTGATTAAAGAAACAAGAGTCAGCGCAACACCGAGGGAGCAATTTTCTGCTGGATTGGGATTTGGAGGACAGGAAACGCACGCTTTGGACGATCCTCCTCTGCCGCTGATCACCGAACGTTTGTTGCGACAATCGACGAGCCCGTGAAGGCTGGAGCCGAACCCGACCGAACTGAGACATCCATCTCGCCCCGAGTCACCCGTCACAACCGTTCCCCCCGTACGCCATATCCCCGTCAATACAAGCCACAACCGCCGCCATGGCACTCCCACCACCCTCCACCATCACCTCCGACAGCCTCGTCTACGAACGCCGCATCGTCGAGCGCGTCCACAAATACCACTGGCCCGCCGTCCAGCTCAACGTGTGGATGCTCATCATGCTGATTGCCTCATGCCTGATCATCGGCGTCTTCTCAACCTTCATCCAGGTCCAGCAAGTCCTGCTACTGCCAATACCATGGTTCGTCTCCCCCCATTTCCTCCACCCCTTCCCCCCTTCAACCATCCTTCAACAAATAGAGTGTTAACGCGAACGCAGGTACTTCCCCTACTACATAACCGTCTCCTCCCTCACCATCGCCTTCATCCTCCTCCTCCTCGCTCTCATCTTCCAACGCCGCCTTCTCCCCTCCATCGTCCTCATAGGCGGCTTCATCCTCTTCGTGCTCTGGCTCGTCGGGCTCATCGTCGTCTCCATTCAGCTGTGGGGACCCTCGGGGAGCGTCAACTCCAACTGTGAGCTGTACGTCTTCGGTGCTCGTCCAGAGAAGCCGGTGGGCCAGAGCCTGCAGACGCTTGCGTGGCTGCAGCAGAGGGGCATTTGTCAGAGCTGGCAGGCGGTTTTTGGGTGCGGGTTGGTGGGCGGGGTGTTTTTGGTGTGGATTATGGTTATGGCTTATCAGGTTTTTGTTGATGATTCTTGAGGGCGTTGGAGAGGAAGGATGAGTGCGTGGGATGGGGAGCAGGTGAGGGTGTGGAAGGGGGGGGGTATGGCTTGGTCTTCTTTTGGGCACCTATCTCTGTTTTGCCAGTTCGTGTATGCATGGGTAGATGGAGTTGGGTTTGTTATCGGCGCATGTGCTGGAGTTTGAGCGTCAGCTGGGTGTTAGGGATTTGGTTTTGACATGATCTTGTATGAGAGGAATGAAAGATGTGGAAGCAATGAATGAGCATGAACCCTTATGGTCGGTACCAGATGGAATGTTTCGAATGTCGGGCGAGGAATATCTAAGATGTGGCAGACAGATCTGAGCAGCCAAATATTAGTCCAACTTATTCAAGAACCTGACTCCGACTCAACAAGACGCAAAGAGAAGAAGCTATGCCATCGTCAGCGACTTAGCATCCCGTAGTGAGACCTTGCTCCCAGCTAGTTAGTTCCCTGTGCAATTTTGATCACCATTGCTATTATCTTGTTGCTGACTCTGCTCCTGGATTGGCGGCGCTGCATCAGAACTGGGAATATTTACCATAACGTTAGTTAATGGCGGTGGGTTAGGTGGTGGGCGAGGCGGAGGAGGATCCCATGTAAGATTTCGGCCAGCTGAGCTTAGTTTAACAGGCTCGAATCAAGGCAGAGAAGAACGAAACGTGGTTCTCGAGTCTCAACTCCGTTGGTAGGTTTAAGCGCTCTTCTCATTGTTTCCTCCGTGTTTCACTCGTTCCCTTTCTCTACCTTTCTTCTCTTTTTCGAAAAAAGAGAAGAAGGGAAAGGATTCTTGTTTTCTCTTGACACAGTTCAAGTTCTTTTTTTTTCCCTAAGATCTTCGCGGTTCTTTCTTTTTTCTGGCACCTTGTCATGTGAAAGTCGTCTCCTCAAAAGCATACCTTGTCCTCTTCTTACCATCCGTCGCCATCGGGACTTCTTTTCGGAAAACAATATTCTTATCCGATCGCCTCTCATGACACCACGGTCGTGGATGGGTGAAACTCATCGGATCTGGTCACTGATGTGCTTTGTTTGAGCTTTGCCAACATTGCAACCGGTTCAAGATCGCCAGACTGGTTGTTGGCTTTGAGCAAAAAGCGACGCATCACGGTCCACATGATGGTGTGGAGCCACGAAAAAAAAAATCAAAAAGATTCTGATCTCTCCCGCCGGGAATTGAACCCGGGTCTCGAGCGATGTCAGCTTAGGATGACAAGCTCACATACTGACCACTATACTACGGAAGAATTGTGGATGTGATCATCCACCGTAGTTGGTTGGTTGCTCTCAGCTCCGCAACTCCTGCTTAAGATGCTAATTGCATGTGATCAGTAGGTAGCTTCGTATGTTTCAAGTTGTCAAGAGAGGAAATGTGATTGTTGAATGAGAGAAATAGTAAAGGTCGGGAGAAAAAGGGTTGAAAAAGCCCCAACCTCCGGGTCGCTAGAAAAGATTTATCTGCTACGCCCATGCTCCAACTCCCGGTTTTCTTCTGAATCTCAACATTACGAGGGATATTCTTCTCCAGCAGCCTCTTTTTCATTTATCGGCCGAGTGAGACTCGTCTGTCGTCAGCACACAAATTGTGTGGGAAGAACGAGTCAGTATTTGAAGCCATCGAAGATTTAGCTGTTCTGGATGCTAACAGTCCTTTTTATAAGCATACCCGAAGGCATCCCTCAAAGCAAACATCACTTTCCACTCTACTCGTCGACCTCTGCCCCAGGGAAGACCACTTCGATGGCCCTTCCGCCACCCGATCCGCCCACGATGTATCTGGAAGAGGCACGGAGAAGCTTGTTTCACATGATCAGCAACAAGCGACACCTCGTTCGATTCGTCGATCTCAACTACAAACGCAAGCACATTCCGAGTTACGAGGACTCTGTGTTGTTTCTCCTGGAACTCTATCGATCGGCAAAGATATTTGCGCTTTAATCTGCGCTTGCCGAGGGAAGTTTGGAATGATTTCCTGACTGCTGTCACAGGATGTTTTCTTCTCTTTTTCCCAGTCTCTTTCTTGTTTTTTTTTTTTTCCTTCTTCTCTTTTTCTCTTCCTTCTGTTTTTTCTTTTTCTCTTTTTTTTCTTCTTGTTATTTTCTCCTTCTTTTCTTTTTCTTTCTTAAAGGGAAAACAAAACAGTCACAATGAGCAAGTACATAATGCCATCAATGACTTCCATTACTGTCGTTTGATGCCGCAGCCATTGACAACCCGCGAGCCTACGGTAATTACCCAGGTCGTTTCGCGCATTTTTCACTTTCACGGCTGCTTGCTCTCAATCCTTCGAGCTGTGTGCTAAATTAGATTGTCACATACTAACTAAAGGCACTGAGCCACCAAGGGCAGATCAGAACAGGATCATGCAACGACCCCGATATACAACTGGTTCTTCAACAAGTGTGTAGTTAACGATATGCGGACGAAACTTTTTTTTGACTGGTTCGTTTCCACAATTGTCAATAAAATCCAAGGCGCCCAAGCACAAGCAAAGAGTTGCCGGGCTGTGGCTCAAGACCTGACTCACCCGAGCACCGAGCGCTTAATTCTTTGGTCGTTCTTCAGACGCATCCCGACGATTCTTTTTTGAAGGGCAGCATCGAGCCTGAGCAAAGAGGACTTCGTCGTCCGGGGTGTTGGTTGCGCGTTTCTCGTCTGGGAAGAGGTGTTGGTCGTGTCTCTCCATCCAGTGGTAGTCCCAGTCGTCGAGGGGGTCGACGCAGAGTTTGAGGGATGAGACTGGGGGCGAGGTGATAGGGAGGTGAGAGAAGGGGTGCCAGGTGGGTTTGGTTCCGTCCACATTGTTGTCGTCGTCGTCGTTGCCACTGCCAGGGCCAAGGTAGTAGGGTTCGGGGACCTCGTCTGGATCGAAGTACCTTTCGCACGATTCCCCCTCCCCACCCCACCTTCTCACCACCCCCCACCCACCCCAAAACCCATCCCTCACCCTCCCCCCCTTAACCCACTTCCCCACCAACACCCTCACCTGGCTCCTCGAAGAACAATCCCTCGACCTCTGGTCTCTCAAAAACCAGCACCACCACCCCCCCCATTCCACCCCCTCCTTCACCCACGACGGCCCATCCCACACCGGCTACGACCACGGCGCCTACAAAACCGACACTTCCCTCCTGCACCAAGTCCGCGAGACGAATTGGACTGCCTTGTACGGACATGCATGGCTGCAGGGCGGTGAGGTGGGGAGCCAGTGGGGAGCACAGATGGCGCGGGAGGTGGGGGAGTGGTTTGAGAGGGCTTATGGGGGGGGGAAAGTGGAGGTGGGAGGAGGAAGAGAAGGGGGAGAAGGGGGAGGGGTGGGGGATTTTTGGGGAGGGGGTTTTTGCGGGGGTTTTGAGTATGGAGTGAGCGAGGTGGGGTGTATATATGTGAGGTGGAGGGCAAGAGGGATTTGGAGGGCGTTGGGAGGGGCAAGAAGGGAAAAGAAGGAAAAAGAAGGGGGAAAGGAAGGGGAAAAGGAATTGGAACAGAAGCGGAACAGAAGCGAAACAGAAGCGGGAAAAGAACGGGAGAAGGATGAATTGACTCTGGTAGGTGGGTAAGCACTGAGTGCTGCTGACTTGGAAACAGGATGGGCATAACAGACTGTTCTTGGTAAGGGGCTCCCGTGAGTTGAAATGCTGACTGATGGCAAGTACCACCAGACATAACTGATAAAGGGGATTAGAGATGCGTAACGGCATGGAGTACATGCAACGGGTTGGTGTAAAAAAGATACTCCAAGACTCAATGTTGGAATCGAACTTGTGAAAAGGGAGAAGGATGTTGGCAAAGGAGAAGATGATACCCAGCTTTTGTTGTCAGATCCTAGCATAGCAACGAGACACCAAACTTCTATTCACCTCGTTCCCGATTACAAGTACAGTATTCCTGAACCCCACCCAAGAAGAGAAGGCAAAGAAAGACACGCTGTGCCATGCAGCAGTGGGAACAGTACGACAACGCCATGCTTGCTGGACAACAATGAAGAAGAAGGTATACACAAAAAATAAATGGTATAAGGAACAGTGTCAACGTCCTTGAAACCACCCCAAAGAAATGTCCCATCCCAACACCAACCTCGACCCAGCATGGACGAAAACACGCCTGAAGTAACAACCCCTGAACTCCCCGCTCCCAAAACCCCTGGGATCTCAGCCCTGCATTACACCCATCTCACCCCCACCTTCCCCTCCATCACCACACCATTCCACTCCTCCTCCTTTCCAGCTAACAACAACCACCCCCTAATCATCACTCCCAACCCTAATCTCCGGCCCCCTCCTCTCCCCCTCCCAATCCCCCTCCCCTTCCCCACTATCCTCCCCACCCCCCTCCAAATCAAAACTCCCCCTCGCCGCCCTCCTCGCCCTCCTCCTCTCCCCATAAACCTCCCTCCGCCTCCCCTCCCCCTGCCTCAAACACTCCACATACGTCCTGTATTTCACAATCTCCCTCAGCAAATACTCACTCTTCCTCTCCCAGTTCGCCATCGCCCGCGCCGCATTCCCAGACCTTGGCGAAAACGCCCCCAGCATCGGCGAGCGCAGGGAATTGTGGGATTGCAGTTCGGATTCTATACTGCGGACGTAGATGAGCAGAGAGTCGAGTTGGTCTGGTTCGGATAAGGGGGAGGGGCGTAAAGAGGGGGCCGGGGGCGACCAGTCGGTTATGTGGACGCGGTCGCCGGGGAGTTTGGATGTTAGGGAGGAGGAATTGGGAGGGTTGGTGGGGCGGGGGAGGGAGCCCGGGCCGAGGACACCCGAGGAGCCGGAGCCCGGGCGGATCGCGAAATCGAAGGAGGCGGAGCGCATCGAGCGGTGGGATTGCATGGAGGAGCGGGCCGCGCCGGTGAGGGCTGCGGCGACCGCGGCGGCGGTGGCGGCGGAGCCAGGGCGGGAGTGCCCGCTGTTGGTGGTGGTGGGGGCGGCGATGATGCCGCTTGCGGGGCGGGTGAGGATGCTGGCGCTGTCGTTGATGGTGGACGCGGCGTTGATGATACCCTCGCTCCAGCCGTATTCGATATTGGAGATGCCGCCGACGAGGGGGTGGGTGCTGAGGCGCGCGGCCCAGTAGTTGGCGGTGCTGACGAATTCTTTGCAAATTTCGGGCGTGCCGACTTGGAAGAGGTGGACGGCGCCGGTAGGGAGGGAGAGGGCCCAGACGTGTGGGCGGGTGCGGGAATAGCCTGGAGGGGGCAGGGTGGAGGCGAGGGTCTGGCGCAGCGAAAAAGTCCCCAAATTAGTAGCATTATCCTGCCAGTTGCCGCCGCCAACGACGGCGCCCTTGGGGAGGTTGCCGCCCGGCCCGCGACGGGACTTGTTGCGGATGGACTTATTGGGCGAGAAGGAGAACAGCGACAGCTGTCCCTTCTGGACAACCGCAAACACCTCAGTCCAGTTGCGGTCCTTGGCTCGCTTATCAATGCCATCAAGATGATGCTTGTGCGTAACAATGCCTTCCTTGACCCACGGCGGGCCAGCCAGCTCCAGCGACTCATCGTCCAGCAGCTTCTCCTGCTTGATATCATCCTTCATCGCCTCTAGCGCGCTGTCCTCGCGGATGATAGCCTGGCTCAGGGCATTGGCAAAGCCAATCGATTGCTGGAAGTCGCCGCGCGGGTACAGCGACCCGAACGAGTCCATCGACAGGGTTGTGTGAGTGCGCCCAAGCGACAGCTTACTCCAGGTCGCCGACGAGTCCGTCGGCGTCCACACGGAATTCCCGTCCTCGAAGCTGGTCCTACTGCTCGAGAAGCCCGTGTTGAAGCCCCGAGGCCGCGAGCGACTCTTGGAGTTCCACCTCGACGAGCTCGCCTTGGCGACCTCAGAAACCCTGCCTCTCGTGGAGGGCACACCCTCAGACGGCGCCTTGCTCAGCACGCTGGGCGAGCGCTTGAGCATGCCCATGACAGACAGGCCATGAGGCACCTGCGGGGTGGCCTCGGCGCCAAACAGCGGCAGCTTGTCATCTCGGATGGAAGCGTAGATATCCTTGAGCACGATCTCAACCTGGTTCTCCCACTGTCTTAGGGGGCCGTCAAATGGCGCCTTAACAAGCGGGCCACAGCTCTCTCCCGGCGTTGAATCCGAGAAGGCACCCAGCGCCGACACCGGCCGCGGTGGCGGCTTGAACGAGGCGCGGAAGCTGTTGTGCTTGAAGTCGTCGGACGTGCGGCCCTCGGCGTCTCCGCCCTTGCTCGGAAGGATGCTCGGGCGGTCGAACGCGTCAGGGA
The DNA here is from genome assembly GCA_027569505.1 of Chloridium humicola. NCBI lineage: Eukaryota > Fungi > Ascomycota > Sordariomycetes > Chaetosphaeriales > Chaetosphaeriaceae > Chloridium > Chloridium humicola. The sequence goes on along the minus strand of JAPDFF010000110.1, from coordinate 20,067 downwards.
CCGACTCCTGGAGGGCCTGCCTGATGGTGGTCATGGTGTTCTTGATGAACTGGCTGCGGGTCATCTTGTGCTCGATGTCGGCCATGTGCAGGTCGGTGTTGAGCAGGATGATGGAGTAGCAGATTGTGTGGATAATATCTGAGGGGTTAGCAGTTGTTGACGAGAAAAGGTCGGTGGACTTACCCGTCGACTTGAACCCATGATTCGGGTTGCAATCACACCACCGCTTCGAGAAGGCCACCAGAATCCGGTCCACCTGCTGCGTCTCTGCCCTCAGCAACAACCGCTGACAGACCTGGCGCAGGCTCGCCACGATGCTCTGACTCTCAAAGTCGTACAGCTCCATGTACGCACGGAGCGTCCTCTGGCGCACGATGCCCTCCTCGCCCATCCACGCAGCCGCCCGGTCCTTCTGAATAAAGTCCTCATTCCCTTCATATATCTTCTGGGCCTTCTGGCGGTCGTCCTCGGTCGGATCACCAACCACAATCTCGGGCTCGTCGATCGACTTGGACGAGTGGTTGGCCGACTCGCCGGGGCTGGGCTCGGCGCTGTCGATGCGGAGGCTAGGCACACTGTGCTTGTACATAGCCTCGCCGGTCTCGATGGGCAAGCCGAGAGTGTTGGAATCACGCTTGTCGTTTCGGGCAGACGGGGAACGTTTCGAGTCCTGGCGTGTCGACCGACGAGCCTCTTCCCTTGCTCGGTTAAGGTTGGGAACGCTCTTCGACTTGGACACGACGGGAGAGGGCGATCGGCGCCCGTCTGGCTGCGGCGATGGTCGGAGGTTCTTGTCGCGCGGCTCGGATCGCGGTGTCTTGCGTTTGCGGACTGGGCTGTCTTCGCTGTCGCTGTTATCTCGGAGGAAAGATCCGACTGTTGGGGTCGCCACAGGACGAGAGCCAGGCTCGGGGTCGACCTTGCGGATGACGGCTTTCGGGCTCGGTTCGTAGTCGGGTGAGAAGCCTCGCACGCGGGTCTCGTCTTCGCCTGGGGGGGCGCGTTTGGGCGTGGACTGGTACTTTTCGTCGGGACGCTCAACCGAGGGCAAGGGGGTGTCGGCCGAAGTCTGGGCAGTGGAAGAACCTGGGATGCTTTGTAGGAATGGGTCCATGGCCCGTCTGAGACTCGTCATGGGGCTCGGCTCCAGTTTGACTGGGGGCATGGCCGGGACGGGTGGAGGTTCCGTCTCGGTCATGGAATATTTCCGTCTTCGAAAGAAGGATGATGTTTTCTTTTGTAATGTGTGGGTCGCCGAGTGGTGCGACTCGCGGGATGGAGGTGCGGCCGTCTTTGGCTGCAGCGAGAAGGGAGACGCCTGGGGGGAAGGGGTTGGCGCAGCCGTCTTGGACGAGCCAAACATCCTCCTAAAGAAGCCGGTCTTCTCTTTCGGCTGGGGGGTCGCGGCAGCGGGTAGCATCGCAGGGACGTCCTTTGTCTTCTCGTAGCCGACATGGGGCGCGGGCGCCGAGTCGAGGTCAAATACGGGGAGGGGCGGCGCGTCGCGTGCTGCGTTGAACTTGGGCTCGGGCTTCCGGCCGACTGTCGCGCTCTTGGAGGATCTCGTGCTGCGTTTGCGTTCGGGTACGGCTCCCTTGGCGGGCTGTTTGGGATCGGCCTTTTGTTCTGCCGGCGTCATGACAGGCATCGACGGCGCATTGGCGAGCTTTCTTGGCCCGCCGGGGACTGTCGGCGTCGGAGCGGCGTCGTAGCCGTCGGTGAGAAAGGAGCTGGCGTTGAACTCGAGCTGCCAGGTCGCGGGCGACGGACGGGCGTCGCCGTCAAAGCTGGACGAGCGTTTGCCAAAGCCGCGGGCCCACCGCTGGCTGCCCAGAACCTGGGCATACCCTGCATCGACGCTGTTTGTGCTGCTGCCCTTGCTCCCCTTTCCACCTCTCGAGTGTAACCCGCGGCCGGGACTCCGCTGCGACATCTCGCGCATGCTGTTGATGCGGCTTAAACCCGTCTGGTAGCCTGAACTACTGTTGCTTCGGCGTCCCCTCGATGAAACCCTGCTGGCGTCGTCGCCTTCAAAGTCTGAGCTGTACGAGTATCCGTGGTTGTTTCCCCGGTTCGGCCTCGAAGTGAACGTCAATGCGCGGTCGTCGGCCCCAAAAGGAGGGTAGCTGGAGGGTTCGTCGTAGGTAGTCCGTGATGTGCCAATCTGTCCCATGGAGAGCTGGTCGAGCGACAGCAGCATGTTCGTCACCAGCGAGTCGCGGGTGACGTTGCGGGGCGAGAGCGAGAGGTCGTGGGAGTCGCGGGGCGGTCGGCGAGGATCGGGGCGGTCGGTGTCCTTGCTGGACATGTCGAGGTCGAGGTCGATCGGGGGCAGGTCGACGGGAGTCAGGCCGTCGAGGAAGGTCTCGATGTCGGCGTGGTCGCGGCCCTGGCGCTGGCGTTCGGGCAGCAGATGGAGCGCTCGGCCCCCGCGGGGAGGAGAGTCGTCGTCGGTGTCGGTGTCTCTGTCTCTGTGCCTGTCCCTGTCCCTGTCCCTGGCGTAGCGATGGTATTCGTACCTGGGGTCTGTGTCGGTGGGCGTGCGGGGGATGAGGTCTCGGGGGGTGTCTCGGGGAATGTCTCGGGGGATATCTCGATCGCGATCTCGGTCCCCTCGCCTCGATGGCACCGGCGGCGGCGGCGACGTGTCGATGTTGAGGTCGGGCTTTCGTCTGCTGGCGCTGCCGCTGCGGCGTCCTCCAGTGTCGGGGGCGGGCATGGTCGGGTCTCGGGAGCAGCGGGAGCAGCGATCTGGGTCCCTGGGATGGATCGGGGGGGGTCTGGGAAAAGCAACAGTCCGATCACAGTGGCACCGTGGCACAACCTAGACGGCAGAGCGCAGCTGCAGGTCCAAGAGTGGGCCAATTTCGGCGAGCACAGCACAAATTGGACAAATTGGACGGGCAATTCCAGCATGGACGCGCTGGGGCGTCGACAGTGGACTTGTTCGCGGCAGCGTTTACCGTGGTATCACTGTGCAGTGGCTCCAGGGGCAACGCCAGGGTTAATTTTAGCGAGATCTCCAGCAGACCCACTGATATTCAGTGGGGATGGGCTTGGCACGAACCACAGCCCGAAGACTGTCGCTGATTGGGCGGCGTGATTTAAATTAAGGAAAGAAAAGTGTGGAAGGAACAAAAGACAACAAAAAGAATCAGAGATGGGCATTTCATTCGGCTGTCTTCTCCCTGCCTCAAATCCCCTCTGGAAACACCTTTTAACTGCAGCCGAGGTGCGCTATCCGCCGTGACATGGCAGTGGGCCATTCATGCAGCCCAGCCCAGTCCAGTCCCAAAGCAACCATGCCCCCTTTTCCCCTGCATTCCTGGGGAAGACCAGCCTGAAGACCAACCATAAGAAGAGGGCACGAGCCAGACCCAATCGGGGCCGTGTCTGGCCAACCCTTCTTTCTGTGTGGGAGTGCATGTGCATGGCATGTGCATGACACAGATTCACGGTTGGATCCAACCGGTTTCACCTTTCAGAGGATGACAACAACAAACATGCAAGCTGACGGCCAATCCGGCGTCTGCTTTCCACCGAGAATTTGGTGTGAGAACTGCTGGCAAATCCACGAACGTCTGTTGATACCCGAACAGCTCCACATGTTTGTGCATGCCAAGTGCACCGTCTGGCGAGATGTGACAGCAAAGAAACCCTGGTTTTCTCTCGCACAGATTTGGCAACCTCGCCAATGACCAGATGGTTGGGAAGAGGATGCAAAATAAAAATAAAGAGAATCATCTTTGAACTTCAGACAGAGAGATCAAGATGGCTGCTTTGAGGCACAGCCATGCGAACAGATGTAAGCTTACCAGGCAAGAATCACATCACCAAATACCGCCTTGCCAGCCAAGGACGTGTTGACGTGTTGGCGTGTTTCATCGCAACTCCTGCCACGTGTTCCTCGCGGGGACCACCGGGACCGCCCGCTCAGAGTGGAGAATCTTCGGCCGGGCAACCCGGCCACTTGCCGAATCGAGCCCCGAGTCGCCGCTAATTCCGGCCCCGCTTTTAACCTCCCCCGGTCGCCGCGCCGACGACAGCACCGGGTTGCACTAACAAACACCAAGAACACGCATCATGGTGATCACCAAATCAATGGACAGTGGCTCAGAAAAAGGAAATTTGTATCTAACAAGAAGTTATCCGAAGCTTTGTACATCTGACAGGGTATCAAGACAATCCATCCTAGGTAGACCAAACAATCAACTCTCCTCCATCTTCCTCCTCGGGGTGTGTGTTCCTTCGCTTTTACCCCACCACCTCCTTCCCTTCAACACTCTTCAAGGCCACGACAGCGGGCTGCCCTCAGCAGTAGCCAGCAGATACTCGCTCTCAAGCCTGACCTCCTTCGGCAGGCGCTTGATCCAGCCGGCCAACTGCGCCGCCGTAACGCCCTTGAAGCTCAACACCTTCTTCTCCTTAGCAAACCGCAGCAAGTCCAAGAAGCACGACTCCTCCTTCTTCCCCTCCTCAAAAACATCATGAATCGTGCAACCCCGCTCGCCCACCTTAACAAACTCCTCCAACAGCCCCTCCATCGGATTCTCCACCCCCTCCTCCTCCTCATTTCCAGTCAACAACACCCCCATCTCAATCGCCCTGCTCACCATCTCCTTCCTCCCCATCACCTCCCTCTCCTTACCCACAACCCTCCACAAAACCCTCACCACCTCCACAAAACACTCCACCCGCTTCTTATACACATCCTTCCCCCTCTCCTCCACCACCCACCCAAACACCTCCCTCAACATCGCCCCATCCACCTTCAGCCCCTCCTCGCCGCGGCGACCAAAGATTCCCAGCAGGACCCCGACCCAGTTGACGTTCCTGTCCCGCATCGCGTAGTCCAGTTCGGAGCGGATCATTTCGCCGTGCGCGGCGAGGAAGGGCGGCGTCGAGAGGAAGGCGACGTGCGAGAGCGGGCGAGCGTAGTGCCGGTGCAGGGCGTGCTTGAGCGCGCGGGAGAGGTTGGTGTCGTAGGGGGAGGGGGTGGGGAGGGCGGGCATGCCATTGGGGGTTATCAGCTGGCCGCCCGGGCCGCGGCGGACGATGTAAGTGGAATTGCCAAGGGTGGTGGTGGCAGGGAAGGGGGCGGGGGCGAGTGTCATGGGCCAGGTGCCGGGGAGGTGGGAGTTGGGGTTGGGGGCGAGGATCGTGCCGTTGGCGATGCGGACGTTGGTGTCCGTGAGGGTGAAGTGGACGGTGGCCGGGCGCTCGTAGAGGGCTTGCAGGAAGAAGCTGTTGCTCCAGTTGTTGGTGAGGGCCAGGTTGAGGATGGCGCCGTTGGGGAGGTAGGAGATTAGGCGGGTTAGGACCTCGTTGGGGAGCTGGAGGAGGAGTGCATTCTCTTGACCGGTGCCCGTGAGGGGGCGGCCAATCAGTGAGGTGCGGAGCTCACCCGTGGCGGTCCGGCGGGTGCGGACCGGGAAGGCGGGGAGAGCCGGCGCAGTCGGAGGGGTGCCAGTCGACGCGTCGGTTGCCTCCTCGCGCGGAAAAGGGCCAAACAGCGAGGAAGCAGGGCGCCGGACGAGAACCGCGTTGTTGTCAAAGTCGCCGTACATGATGGCGAGTCGATGGACAGTAGTTGTTTTGTTTGATTGTTGTGCCTTGAGGCGAAGTCGGTGGTCTGCGGGGTGTAAGCGGCGGACGAGGAAAAACAAAACACGTCGGAAAACACTTACAGCTGGGAAATATTGCAGCGGTCTGGCGCAGAGAAAGCTCGCTTGATGGCTTGATGAAGCTCGAGCTTGCGCGGGACGAGGAACTCGAAGCGAGCAAACTGTTGGATCCGACAAGCTGTGAGCGAGTGTGGGAGGAAGAAACCGATGAGCAAGCTGCAATGTTTGTTGTGGGAAAATAAAAGGCGAGGACAGATAAGGTGGTGGTAAAAAAGGCGTGGGCGGATAATATCAGAAAGGTGTGCAAGTCCAGATGCCGGGACGAGGACGATTTTCCTCGGCCTCCGAGTCCCACCACTTTCATCCGCACTAGGTAGACGCAGCCGCCCGCCTGCAGTGCCCTGAATCTATTTCTTTGGTGGTTCTCGCACGGTCCTTGAGCTCAGCCTGAGATGCTTCCGCTTGGTGGCCTGAGATGCTGCTGCCTCAAATGAACAAGCAGGTGGTGGTTGCTAAAGAATTCCCCGATCAACATTCTCAACAAGAGCATGAGACCTTCAACATCTCAGGAGCATGGGATTCTCGCAGTCTTTCGTTTCTCGCTCATCTGTTTACAATTCCACTGCGCTGGACCCCAGAGACATATATCTCCCAGGGTCACTGACAAGAATATTACTGTCAGCACTCATGGACACGCATGAATTACTCTTGAAGTGATCTCCAACCTCCAGTTCTTTTGGAGGCCCATCCTGAGTTTAGGTGTCGGGCCACATTCCGTGGGCTATCAAAACACGGAACACATTCAATTACAGAACCATCCTGCCATAGCATAATTGACGTTATGTTTGGCCCACGGATAACTATATGCACAACTTAAAAGATCCAGTGAGGCCCTTCCACAATCTGAAGTTCCCAACACAAGAATATCAACACAGAGAAGGGCCAGGAGACAGCCCAGGGAGGGGAGCGGTTGTACACAAAGAATTGTTTGGCCTCGAGTTCTTGAGGTTGGGCCAGGGAATGAGACAGGGGTCAAAACACGAACAAAAAAACGGCAAACAGAAAAGAAGAAAAGAAAACCACGGAAAGGAAAAGAAAATGGAGAAAAATACACGAGGACGGATGTGACAGGAAAAGCAAAAGGATCCTCTGCCCCGCAAAGTCGACAGGACCCCCTATATTTGGCCGCAACAACGGACGGTGAAGATCGCCACAACAGAACCGTGACGAGCCTGAGGGCAGCCAAAGAAGATGGACGCGTTGTGCCAAACAAGATTTCAAAAAGGCAGGAAGGAAGGAACCTTGGATGCTCGTCCCAAACCTGAAGCGACACCAACACCACAGCCCGAAAGGCCCCGGGCGAGGCAGCTGGATAAGCAACACACCACCGCCATTAAACCCGACCGGAGAAAGGTCCAGGAAGTGTCATTCGGACGCAACGAAACATGAAACGAACCCTCCGTTTTCTTCATATATATGGTATAAGGTAGGTACAGGTAAGGTAGTAACCGTAGCCAAGCTAACCAAAACTCCAACCCACCCACCCGGACATCCCCTCCCGTCAACACCCTTGCTGAAAAAGATAAACACCAAAACCCACCCTGAATCAGCTTACAGTTACACTCCCCTCTCCTCTCCCTTCCACAAGAATCCCACCTCTACCCCCCATCCCGGGCTGCCCCCCCATTAATGAAACGAACCCTACAACCACGACACCTCCCCCCCTCACAACCTCCCACTCCAACCCAACCCCCCATCCAAAATCCAACCCCAAGTCTTCATCACCTCCCCCCATTCATCACCTCCCAGACAACCCACCCCCCCTCCGCCCCCTCTCCCTCTCCCTCTCCAACCCCTCCCTCAAAACCTTATTCTCACTCTCACTCTGACTAATCCTCTTTATCGCCTCCCCGCGATCCAAAATCCTCCCCTCCCGTTCCGCCTTCAACTTATACTCCAGATCCCTCAACCTCAGCATCCATTTATTATCTGACATCCCCCCTCCCACCCCCCCTGCTGCACCTATTGCGCTACCTACAGTGCTTCCTGCTGCGCTACCACCTCCTGTTGTGCTGAGACTGGTTCCTGGTGCGGTGATACCTGCTGCGCTGGCGCTGCGAGCCAAGCCGGTGTGGGTGGTGGTGTGGGTGATGGCGTTGAGGTTGGAGGGGATGGGTGTGTTGCGGGTTGTGGTGGGTACGGACGCAGATGAGGCAGTCCGCTCTGCACCGCGGGGTCGATCGTGGGTTGGGTTGGGGTGGGCTTGGGTTGGGGTGGGGAGAGTGAGTGTGTCGTCGTCTGCATCATTTGCTGATGGTGTACCACCCGGTGTAGAGGGGCTTCCGCCTCGTGAGCGTGCCAGGGCAGCGAGTTCCTCGTTGGCGGTTGCTACGGCCAGGCTTTGCCTGCTGTTGTGGTGTTGTGGTTGTTGATGTGGGTGGTGGCCGAAATAGTGGTGGTGATGCGACGAGGAGGTTCTAGTCGGCGTCGCGACACCGCCCTTGCCGAGCACGCCCATTCCGCTACCGTGGCTGCTGCTTCCGATCAGGCTGTGTCTGCTTCCAGACTTGGGGATCTTGCTCCCCCTGTCCTTGGCAGCCTTGGGACCCATCGGGACGAGAGGGGATGGGCTGCCGCCGGTGGGTGATTCGAGGCCGTTCAGCCCGCCCGGGGAAGAAGCAGACGAGTACGCGGCAGCACGCCTCGCATCCGCAGCCGCCCGCAGGGTGTGATTCTCAATCTTCAACTGGCGATACGCATCCTCCAGCCTTGCCAGCCGCGCCTGCGCCTCGCCCAGACCCCGGGAATGCGGGCTGATAGCGCCCGTGGCGATGCCGTTTCTAACGATCGTCTCGAGGCGGTCGAGTTTCTTGGTGCGCTGCTCGAGGTGGTTCTCGAGGATCTGGTACTCCTTCCACAGGTCGCGCTCGACGCTTTTGACCTTGCTCTGGAAGCTGCCGACCATGGTCTCGATGGTCTTGACGGCGGCAAGTAGGTTCTTGCTGAAGCCTGGCAGCATGGTGGCCACGGCCTCGAGGGACGGGAGGGCGCGCCCGTTGATAAGCGAGTTGTCGTGGGCCCAGTCGGTGCCGCAGAGGGCGGACAGGCGGGTCCACAGGATGAGGAGCAGGTTGTTGCGCTCCGTGAGCTGGTCTTTGAAGTTGTTTTCGAGCTGCGAGAGGCGCTTCTTGTCCTGGTTCTTGGTCTGCTCAAGCTCCATGATGCGCTGGTCCTGTGAGCTGACAGTGCGCGTGACGTGCTGGTGTGTCTTTTGGAAGGTTTCGAACTGGTTCTTGACGTTGCGGTGGGCCTGGCGCTCCTTGTCGAGCATGTCGGCCATCTTACGGGACTCGAGCGCGTGCGACTCGAGGAGCGCGTCGCGCTGCTTGATGATGCGGTCTTTTTCGGCGAGCGAGGACTTGGTCGTGTCGAGGTCGCGAACCGTGTTTTCGAGGTCGCGTTGGAGTTTGGCGATGGACTGCCCATTATTAGCATCTGGATCCAAGGTTTGTCAGAACATAGGACACCTACCTTGAGCAGACTCGACCTCGTCCCATTCAAATCCCCCAACGCCTCCCTCAAATTATTCTCCAGCTCAATCAACCTCTCCTTCCACTCCGTCGCCTCGACCTCCCTACTCGTCAGATTCTTTCTCAACCTCCTCGCCTCATCCTTCGCCGCTGACGCCTCCTTATTCAACTCATTCACAAACTGCTGCACCTCCTCCTTCTCCCGATTCGCCACAATCTCCCTCTGCCTCCGCTCCGTCGCCAGCCTCTGCTCCAGCTCTCGCGCGCGCTCCTTCTCCTCCCTCAGCGACTGATCAGCATTAGCGAGCGCCGCCTCCAGGTCCCCGATCCGGATCTTGTCCGTCTCCTGCTCCTCCCGCAAGAACGCAATCTCCCCCTGGCTCGACTCCTGCTGCACCGACAACCGTTGGGCCTTGTCGTTCGCCTCGAGCAACTTGGTCTCAAGCTCATCCAGCTCCTTGTTCGCGTCGCCGAGTTCTTGTTCAAGCTGCTGGATACGCCGTAGCTTCGCCTCCTGCTCGTCCTCAAGGCGGATCAGCGCTTCGCTCATCTTGCGCATCTCAGCCTGGAGGGCGTCGAAGTTCTCGGTGCGGTCGTTAAGGTCGAGTTGTAAGCGCTCTATCTCGCCGGTGCGTTGGTCGGCTTCGCCTTCGAGCGCGTCGATTTCTTCTTGGGCTTCTTTGCGGAGGGATTCGAATTCGCTTTCGAGGTTGGCGTGTTCTTGGAGGGCTTCGTCGCGCTCGGCTTGGAGGGCCATGAGGTCGTTCATGGCAGTGTCGAGGTCTTCTTGCAGGGCGGCAGCGAGCTCTTCGCCTTGCTTTTTGGCTTCGACGGCTGCTTCGAAGTCTTCCATGCAGGCGTTTAGTTCCCGCTGGAGGTCTTGGTTTTGCATTTTGAGGTCGTTATTCTTATCGCGCAGCTCAGCCATTCTGGTTTCGATCTCCTCCAGCTCGGCCTCGTCCACGGCAGTGGCGGTCAGGCGCGTGCCGCCGCTTGCCCTAGATTGCGACCGCTCGTGCACACCCGCGCGGGAAGCGGACCGCTCGAGGAGGCTGTCAATCGTCGACGGTGCGGGGTTTCCACGGCGCTGAGCCATCTTGAGATCCTCAATCTCCTGGTACAGCCGCTCCTTCTCACGGTTCCTCGAGGTGAGCATCGACGTCTGAGCGCCAACTTCACGTCGGAGCTCAGCGTTCTCATGGCGGAGCTGCTCGCTCTCCCGCCGGAGTTCGTCTACCAACGTGCTGCCGGCGCTCATCGACCCGTTCTCCATCGTCTCGCCAGAGTAAGACATGCCGGACCGCGTAGGCGACATCGGACGGTGTGGCGACTTCTTGGTAATGTTGTAGATGTTTGTCGTATGGTGCATCGGCCCAGGTCCCGTATGTCCTGAAAGTTCCTGCTTCAGGCGGAAGATCTCGTCGCGCAGGCGGCGGTTATCCTCGTCTCCTTGCTCCCTCCTCGCAGTCTCCTGCTCCAGCAGATCCTTCCAGACGTCCGCCTCCTCCTGCCGCTCAAAATCCTCGCCCAGCCTCTCCCCCGCCCTGTCTCCTAGTGTCCGCACCACTTCGACCATACGCCGCTTTTCCGCCTCCTTATTCAAATTCTCATTCCTCAACCTCTCAACCTCAGTAGCATACTCCTCGATCTGCTCCCTGAGATAAATCAACTCCTCCTCCCTCTCCTGCGCCTCCTGATCATACGCCGCGCTATGCTCATCATCCGACTGCGCACTCCTCGCCGTCCCGGGCCTATCCTCCTCATCCTTCAACTGCTTCTCCAACTCCTTCACTCTCCTGCGCAGAACCTTATTATCCCGCTGCAGCACTGCCAGACCAGTCTTCAGTTCCACATTCTCCGAGATCATCTCCTTAATACCCTCCTCGGAGAGCTTGTCGAGGCGGTCGCTCAGGAACATGACCTTGAGCTTGAGGTCAAAGTTCTCCTTGCTGAGGCGCTCGATGGTGCTGCTCTGCTCCTTGAGGGTCAGGCTGCGGCCGTGGCGGCTGGTGGTGGAGGCGCCGAAGGCGTTGGCGTCGGAGGATGTGCCGGGCCGGGCGGGGGTGACGAGGCCGCCGCGGTTTTTGTACTCCTTCGCGAGCGACTCTGGAACCTGTACGTCTCTAACGTGGCGGGCGATAACTGTGTCTGTGGGGGCGGCGAGGGCGGAGGTCTTGGTTGGTCTAGGGGTTTGGAGGATGGTGCGGTCTGGTAAGCGGCGAGGGCCGGGCTGGGGGGAGAGGCTGACGTCGGCTTCCTGGAGAGTCTCGAGGTGGCCAAAGGCGGGCCCAGATGAGTCGTGGAGGTCTTCAATCCCGCTGGCCATGCTGCCCATGCTGACGGATCGGGAGAGGGGGTTGGGGAGGTTTCGGTGTATTCCTAGTGAGGGCGTCGCGCCCCCTGACTGCAGGGCATAGTCGGCGCCCATGCCTACGGTAACGTCGCTCTCAGGGTCCGTGAGTAGGGACGAAACCGAGGAGCGCTGGCTGCCCATCCGGCTCCGCAGATATTTAGGCCGCTTGGCGCCTTTGAGAGCCTGCCCCGGGGTGTGCCCAGCGTCAAATGCGATCCTGTCCTGGCTGTGTTCCTGGCTCTCTCGCGCCAGAGAGGCATTGGAATCGGAGCGCAGCAGAGAGTCATCAGCTGGCTGGCTCTGGGTGTGTCGCTCGTTAAACGAGATGTCCCGCTCGTGGCCGGTGTCGCTGCTCCGGATCGTTGCCTGCGAGACGGCTCGGGATATTGTTCGTGCTGCGGCGGCGGCAGTTGGCGAAGAAGAAAAGGCCTCCAACGAAGCGGTTCCGTTCCCCACAGAGGCTGTGGAACGATCGTGAGCTGATGGCTGCAGACGGGATCCGTCGGGGTCTTGTGGTGGACTTGAAGTGGACTCTTTCAGGGTTGGGAGTATCTGTGACCGTTCGGGCGACTCGTGCTGGTTCGGGACGGGGCGGTGCGGGATGGGTTTCTTTGAGGGCGAGTCGAAGACAAAGGTGTCGTCGAGGCCATTGTGGGAGGCGGGGATGGGCGAGAGGGGGGCGGTGAAGCTTGACTCGATGTCTTGCAGATGCTGGCGGACGATGATTTCGGCCTGGGAGTCGGAGTGTCTCAGATTCATGCTCGGGCTCTCGAGGTAGCTGCTCTCGGGGGCAGCGAGGGTGGGCGGGCGCAGGAAGGGGATGTTGGCGGGCTGGAGGGGGTTGGGGCCGGTCGCAGGGCGCTTTTCGTCTGAAGGGCTCTTTATCGGAGAAGAAGAAGAAGCCTCGTCGGGGTCGAGGAGGCGGGCGGTGGATGGGCGGGAGACGGGCTCGCGGCCCTCGTTGTGGTCGTCCATGTCGCTGTCCATGTCGCTATTGCCGAAACGCTGGGCGGCAATGTATGTTGTCGCAGACACCAATCTTGGGCGCGGGTCCGTCACAGACTCATGTCATGGTCGTAGGTATCGCTCGTCACTCGATATGCGCGGCATCGGGCGCCTCGTGCCGTTTGTGCTGTTTGGTCTCGGGCGTTGTTGTCACTTCCAAATCCAATTGTTGATCTTTGGTTGCGCTCTTGTCCAATCCAATCGAGGGTCCAATCCGTGCAGCGCGGTGGAGTTGCGCTGCTCTGTGATTGCCGCAGGGTCTGGCCCAGTGATTGCGGAGAGGCCCGTGCGTTGTCTGGAGCCCCACTGTCCCACAACTGCCGCAGAATCCATCACACCCTTTTGAGCCAATGGGGTCACTCGCCGGCCACCACACGAAACAAGAAGGCTGACCTATCCGTAAGCACAGACAGGGGAACGCCATTTGAGGGTGCGACTGCAAGATCGACGCTTCGATCTTCCAAGAGGTGGACGTCTCCGATTTGGCAAAGTTTCTGATTACTCCTGCCATCTCCAGGGCTGCTGGTTGGCCCTGATCTTTTGTTCAAGATGAATTCTGTGGAACTAAATTGGTTGTTCAGATCTTCTTGTTCCCCAACTGGAAGCTCTTTTCCAACACCCAACATCCTCAACCACCTTGACCTTGACCTGCCCTCTTTTTCCTTTTTCTATTTGTTTCTCAGTTTGTTTCTTCTTCCTTCCTTCTTTGTTCTTTTTTTGATCCCTTTTTTCCTTCTTTCTTTCTTTCTTTCTTTCTTTCTTTCTTTCTTTCTTTCTTTCTCACAACCCTAACCCTGGTCTTCAGCCCAGTGATCCAGTTCCGGTATCGCCGAGTCGAAGAACTCGCTCCTGATACAACACACCACTTTTGATATCACCTTCCTGCCTTGGTCACGTTCTACTAGTGCAAGAAATTGTCAATAAGCACCTGCAACCGTAGCATCCCCCCCTGTTTGCACCATCTATCAACTATTTCGACCCCGGCTAGACTGGAATAGCGCCGCCTTATTGGCACAAGCTCAGGGCCCTGCTCACCGCTGAAGAGGTTTGTTACATGAGTTTCCGAAGGGGTGCCGTCCGAAGAGACCGAGTGACCGACCGTTCTCCAATCCCTTGCTCACGGATACCACCCCAGCATTTGCTCACTCCCCACTAACAAAGCAACAGAACGTATCCAACGTTCCAAACCCTCAAGCGTATTATATATCAACCTCGCTCCCGGCCTAGGCTGTTTCTCTACGTAGACTATAGGGCCTACCCAAGGAGACCACCGCTTGGGTATAAGGTACCTACCGACCAATTGACCTATTCCAGGCAGTAGGCCTTTTGTCCATGGAGGAAACTGGTACCGAGGAAGAGGCGGTCCGCCAGTTTATGGGCCTGTCCATCGCCGCGACAAACCCGGCCGCCGAGACCGCCGAGGTCTTTGAGCAGCCTGCAATCCGCGACCGAGCAATGAACTAGGCCTGCCGGACCGGTGATATTGCCATCATTGACCTCGCCCTTCGACTCGGCGCGTCTGTTAGCGCCGTTCCAGTGGCCTCTGCTGTGATCAAGGTCAAGCCCATTCCTGTCATCGGCGGCAGCCCGAGCAACAATGGCAAGAGGGCGAGGAAAAGCCGGTCGAAAAGGTTATCGGAAAGGTTATCGGATCACGGGCCGGCTACTATAGGCGGTACGGTCATCGTTAAGGCCCTCACCCTCCAAGCAGCGGCTAGGGGCCGTCAGGTCGAAACATTCGCGTGCCCAGTGTCTCTCGGCGCCTGGCTTGACAAGCCGGGTACGTCCATCGTATCGATCCGGTCCCTGATCAAGCTCATTACGTAGGGGCCTGATACGCCTGCCCTATTGCGTTTGTTCCTGGCAAGCAGCACCGACGTACCGGCACTATAGCTTGTCCTCCAGCTCAGCCAAGAGATGCGTAACGAGACGTTCATAGGATTATACCCTCGCGCTCGTCACAGGCCCTATCACTCGATAAGTACGTCCGCTTCACTTGCGGTCTGCTCGAGGCCGGAGCGAGCCCGAATTTCTTCTATGGCTCCGCCCTCGAAGCTACTTCTATATCGGCGCTCTCTACTGCTATATATATACTCTCACCTGACCTTGTCTGGTTGCTGCTTGACTATAGTGCCTGTCCTGACGGCCCGCCAGACATATAACCCCCCCATATTCCCTATATGTAACGGTCTCACCAAGTATATTGCAACTAGCTGATGACGACTCTACGAGTACACTAAACTTGAAGAAAGAAGAGAAAGGAAAGTAACTGTTCCCACGAGGTGACCTTGTTCTTATGACCAGAGGGGGAGTGCGTGCCATGGTATGTTATCTGCATCAGGGAATGCGTAATGGTGATGGAGGTCGTATGGGCACTGACGGGTCATGGCGTTGATGGACCAAGGCGCTGGGCCCTGACGGTGCCTGCTGCCGATCATAGCCGAGATTAACTGATAGTCCACCAGCACACCATACCTACTCTAACACCAGTTGGATTATGGCGCTGATAGACCAGTGTGCTGGATCATGATCGAGAATGGTCGTTGGCCGAGAGTCTCCGAGGCCGTCAACGGGGCTCAGCCCGTTACACTATATACCGATCTACGTCTCCCTCTACGCTGTCGCCCGCGGCTTGGCTACATCACTACTAGCTCCCCCTTCCTATACTCTCCTACGGCAGATAATAGACTTGCTCCTAGATCGTAGTACGGACATCAACCTCTCTGTGCTATATCTCTAGCCGGGCTGCTATTACATCTCTTTCACGAGTACTATAATCGTCTTTTTAGATGTAGTCGAGGACTAGGATAACGATAGCAGTGAACTACAAGCTCTGGATACGCTTAAGTTCTTACTGGAATGCGGCGTAAGCCCCGACGGCCCGCCCAGATACCCGTCCTATGATATATACTGGCTCGACCTTCGAACCACCTATCTAGCCTTGTTTCGTATTCGGAACTATTATACGGGGAAGTCCTGGGAGCCCATCCGAGACCTGCTAGACAAATAGGGCGTAGGAAAGTTCTCGTCAGCGTCCTTCGTCTTGGCGCTAGAACTCCTTGGCGGAAACCCCAGCCGCAGGGAGGGCGTTCGCGCCATGGCCAAGGAACTTGCAAAGTATGACTATACTATCCCTCGTCCAATTTCATCGTCGATATCCACCCCAGATATAGCCATCGCCACCGGCGAGGCTATACTTAGCGCCTAGCGGCGCATCATATCCGTAACCGTCCGCCAGCTTACCCCGCACGAACTAGGCGAGTTCCTCCACGCCTACGCCTTCCGCAAAGGGACATGCCCAAAGGGCCGCGCCTGTTTTAGCTACTGTTCCGAGGACGATGAGATTGGCGACCTCGCCAGGGCAACGGTTGAGGTCCTGCTCGCCGCAGGGGCCGACATAAACCATCGCTATCACGAGAACGAGAGAAGTTACCCTACTATACTACACCAGATCTGCCTCTGGCTGGCCGGCACAATGTCCGAGAAATACTCCGGTGATTACTAGGAGTAGGATCCGAGGTGCCGGGGCTTTAGACACACCTTGAATCGCACCCGGTTTATACGGTTCTTGAGAGAGAGGTAAAGAGCCGATGTAACTGCCAGTGCAGAGACCCTCGGACCCGGCGCGGATGGTAGGTACAAGTACAAAATCCGGACGCCGGCCGAGATCCTCGTACAGATGAGGCATCCGAGACTCGATTTTGAGGAGACGAATATGGACGACTAGGGGAGGGACTAGGAGGTAGTTAGGGAGGGGAGGCAGGCGATATTAGACTTGCTTCAATGAGATGTTTGAGGGTACCTAAAGTAGGACTTGAGTTTCATGGGTTTCTTTTCTTAAGTTTTTCAGGTTACCAATTCAAATTGTTCAGGTTACCAACTCAAATTGTTCAGGTTACCAACTCAAATTGTTCAGGTTACCAACTCAAATTGTTCAGGTTACCAACTCAAATTGTTCAGGTTACCAATTCAAATTGTTCATGGTCCCTTCCAGGTTCTCTATGAGCGCGCTGCGGTCGTTTGTAGGTTAGTATTGGCTGGGAGGATTCAGAAGCTCCAACTGGCACTTAAGAGTCAAGATCCGGTTAGTAACTGTTAGGGATTCCAATCCCTCGGTTCAACGGTTGGACGAGCGTCCCGCTTTGACAATTGTACGGGTCATGATTTTGTCTCCTTTACGCTAGAGAAGTTGAGATTTGAGAACTCTAGGCCAGACTGCGAGACCACTATAAATCCATTATCACTACATTTTTCATAGAATGGACGGAAGTTCATAGTTTGGATGTTTGACTTAGCCCTGCCTATACGGACCCTAGGGTATGCCCAAACCCCTATAGTTAATAGCCTACTGAACACGACCGCCTCCTCGCCCGCAAAGAAGCCCTGTATTCGCACTCCTCCCAACCGGCCGCAACGCACCGCGCGGGCGTGCAGCTGTATGGTTAGATAGAGAATTGCGAGGGCAATCCAACGGTGGTGGGTTGACAATTCTGGAGTTGTATCCGTAGAGCCGGTTCGATTTACCTTTTTCTTCTTTTCTCTTCTTCTTCTTCTTCTTCTTCTTCTTCTTCTTCTTATCTTTTAGACTTTTTCTTCTTTATATTTTCTACCCTCTTCTTTGTTTCCTTTTTTTCTTTTTCTCCCTTTTTTGTTCCCACGCCACCCCAATTTCCCACAACCACGCCCACCCTCACGACACGAAACAATTGTCAAACCCACCACCATCCCACCCCCTCCCCCTACGCATGTTCACACGGCCCAAACAACCACGTATGATGCACCCTCTCCAGCGGATTCACCGCCTCAATCTCCACCCTCACCCCCCTCTCCTCAAACGCCCTCTGCACCTCCCCCTTCCCCCCCATCTTCACCGCGTGCACCACCACCTCCTCCAGCCCCGGAAACTGCTCCCCCGCCACCTCCGCCAACCGCACCAGCGCCGGCACCAGCACCGTCCCGTCTAGATACCAGCTGTCGCTGACCATCCGCAGCGAGCGTATGCTCCGGGGGAGGAGGGTGATGAGGCGTAGGGGGTCCGGTTGGGGGGGTGTGTCGCCGTCAATGATGTCGACTAGGGATTGCACGTCGAGGCTGAGGTGGGAGAGTTTGCGGAGGGGGGTGAAGGTGGTGACGAGGGAGCTGGCGGGCGGCATGAGGCTGTTGTTCGTGAGGCCGTGGCAGAGGTAGAGGCTGAGGGAGCGGAGGTTTGGGCAGTGTTGGATGAGGGCGTTTTGTGCCTCGCGCAGGGTGAAGCGGAGGCGGTGCTGCTGGGAGGATTCTCGTGCGGCGTAGGAGAAGGATTGGAGTTGGGGGCAGGCGGTGAGGAGGGTTGTCAGGGCGGCGAGGCTGAGGACGCTCTTGCTGAGGCTTAGTTCGGCGAGGCGAGTGAACATGAAGGGGGGCGTGGTCGGGTCGAGCACGGGCTGGTGGACGCGGTGGCAGGAGAGGACGGTCAGGTGAGGAGCGGTGGAGGTGATGCGGCGGAGCTGGTTGAAGTTGAGTCCGACTTCGCGAGGGTGGTGACCGAGAGCGAGCCTCTTGAGGCGAGGGAGCGACCCAGGAGGGGCTCGAAACGAAAAGAGGCCGGGCCCGGTCACCGGGCTAGCGTCCAAGGTTTCTAGCCCAGGGCAGAGAGATATCACCATATCCATACTCTCGGTTCCCTCGTTTGCCCACCATACGCTGTTACCATTCCCGTGAGCAACGGCTTTGAAAGCACGGGCAAGCCCGGAGTCGCTGAAGTGCTCGGCGAGCAGGCTTGGAAATAAGGGATCGGAAAGATGGTCGCTGACGTAGTGCCAGTAGTCAATGTTCAGATGCTTGACGTGGCTGGCAAGGTCGGGCCGGTCGATCAAGGTACGAGCCAGGAGCCACCACTTTTGGCAGGCAGGGCGGTGGTAGAGGTGAGGCGTGGCAATGAGGTTCAGCCTTCTTGATATCTGGCAGAGACGCTTCAGATGGGCCACAGCCTGCAGATCTGAGGTGCCCTTCTTGCATCGGAAGCACAGGCAGCCACTGCATCTTCGATCGAGTCCGTACTGGCAACACAAACAAATGGCGCTGATGATGTGGTTGAGGATCTCCAAAGGCAGGTCTTGAAGGGACAACATGATGACTGAGCTAGTTGGGATGTGGGAGCACGAAAGATGGAGACAACATCAACGCTCCAGGGGAGTCTCAGAAGAGTCCTTGTGAGAAGCCCTTGACTCCTTGCAGTCATGCATGACACGCGGCCAGGCTTGATCGAGTTTAGCGCTCTCCCTTCCCGGGTCAGCGTACAAGCCGACAAGACACAGTGGCTTTGAAGCCATCGCCTTAAAAAGTAAGTAACTAACGTACATGATAAGCGAGTGACCCAGACAAGCGAGTGACCCACTTTCTCCCTGACGCGACACCCTTACACTCAACAACAATTTTTTCCAACTATCCAAGATGCCCTCTACTTTGAAAGAATACCAGATAATCTTGGCCCTCCAAGCTCTTCAAAACGATGAGAATCTAAGCGAACGAGCTGTAGCTAAGATCTACAGGGTCGACCGTAGAACCTTAGCGCGCCGACGCGCTAGCAAGCCTGCACGACGCGACATTCCCGCCAACTCACGCAACCTGACGAATCTAGAGGAGTAGACGATAGTTCAGTATATGGTTAAGCTATATTCTCGCGCATTTCCTCCTAGAATAGGTGGTATGGAAGATATGGCCAACCAGCTGCTCCGCGAACGCGACGCGCCCCCTGTCGGCAAACGCTGGGCATACAACTTCGTCAAACGCCAGCCAGAGCTCCGAACGCGTTAGACATGTAAATACGACTACTAGAGGGCTAAGTGCGAGGATCCAAAGGTTATTAGCGAGTAGTTTGCCCTTGTACGGAACGTCAAGGCCAAGTACGGTATCGTGGATGATGATACCTACAACTTCGACGAGGTGGGGTTTATAATAGGCATTATCTTCGCGGGTATAGTAGTTACAACGTCAGATGGCCGTAGCAAGGCGAAGCTAGCCTAGCCTGGCAACCGCAAGTGGGCAACGGTGATCTAGGGAGTTAATGCCCTTGGCTGGGCTATCCCTCCGTTCATTATCTTGGCTGTATAGTACTACCTCACTAACTGGTACACCGAATGCGACCTCCCAGCCGACTGGCGCATTGCAACTATTGACAATGGCTTGACGACCAATATAGTAGGCTTGGATTGGCTTAAGCACTTCGACTTCTATATAGCACCTCGTACGAAAGGCAAATATCGGTTATTGATCCTCGACGGCCACGAGAGCCACTACTCGACTGAATTTGAGCTCTATTACTAGCAGAACAATATTATTACGCTTTATATGCCTCTACATTCCTCCTACCTCCTCCAGCCACTTGATATTGGCTACTTTAGGCCGTTGAAGCAGGCGTACGGTCGCCAGGTTGAAGCCTTAATACGGATAACGTGATTTATAAGCGAGCGGTGGGTATAAGCGAGCGGTGGCTTTCTTAGCGTACGCATCCTCCTTCTACCAAACATCATTTTTCCACCCACAACCCAACATGTCTCCTCCTTCAAAGGAAGCC
>JAPDFF010000109.1:0-62445 GCA_027569505.1 Chloridium humicola | reverse complement strand
TAAGGACAATGGGGCACTGAGCAACCGCCGGAGAGCTAAAAGAACATGCGTACAACTTGGGGGTCACTTAGTATATAAGATGCATGGGATTAACTTGACTAGACGGCCGTAGGTAGGGAGGGAGTGCGAGAAATGCAGCCGGATAGTGGTGGTGCAGTGGGGGCTCGGACGAAGGTTCGGTGCTG
This sequence comes from Chloridium humicola, assembly GCA_027569505.1. Taxonomy (NCBI): domain Eukaryota; kingdom Fungi; phylum Ascomycota; class Sordariomycetes; order Chaetosphaeriales; family Chaetosphaeriaceae; genus Chloridium; species Chloridium humicola. The sequence continues at coordinate 62,260 of JAPDFF010000109.1, read as the reverse complement.
TGGTATGTGTGGCAAGCCTGGCCATAATGCACGCACCTGTCAGGAAGCTGCAGAATCATCTACTTTATCTATTTCTGATGTAATTATAGTTAGTTCTTAGGCTGTTGTCTTGCAATTAAGGATAGTTATGGTAAAGTAGTGGGCAGTGCCTCACTCGGTGATATGCCTCACTCGGTGATAAGATACGTTATCGAGTTTTGGCTGGCGTTTGACGAAGTTGTGTGCCCAGCATTTGCCGACAGGAGACGCGTCGCGTTCGCGGAGCAGTTGGTTGGCCATATCTTCCACACCATATAATCTAGGCGGAAATGCACGTGCAACTAGCTCGATGATATATCGAACAATAGCGTCCTCATCCGATTACGCAAACTCTCTGAAATTCGGCGTATTATCGCGTCGTGCAGGTATATCGGCAAGTCGACGACGGATCGTTCGGCTTGCAACGTTGTAAATCTTGGCTGCAGCTGCGATACTTAGTTTCGGGTTATTCTGAATCGCTTCAACGGTCAGGATTGCCCTGGCTTTCTTTAAATTAGGAGGCATGTTGGGTTGATGAGAAAATTGGTGTTGAGTATAGAGGTAACGCGTCGCGTGGAAAGCGAGGCGCTCGCGTATCCGGGGCGCTCGCTTATCATGCACGTTACCCCACCCGACCCAGTACCAGGTCTCCTCAGTTGACAAAAGCAAGTAAACTCTCAACTCTCAACTCTCAATGGTTCCATCCAATGAATTGCCCCCGGCTTGTGATATCCAAATCCAGATCCGTGCTGGTGTACTCCTTGTACTGGGCTTCGCCAAGGCATTGGGCACATTATGGCATCGTATTCACCATCGTGCAGAATAGTGGCACCTAGGCCAGGGGAGCACGATAAGTGTCGGAGGACAGGCACGGCAGCAACGTTGGTGATGTGTTGGATGGTGTTGTATTGGTTGGTTTGGTTGTGTGAGGCTGCAGCAAATGTGGGTGTGGGTGGCAGAAAGGCGGGCGGTCTGTAGATGGCTCGAATGGTAATTGCCACCGCCTGACAATAGTTAGTTACCCCTGTCTACTGATGGGGATATGCATCGAGTGGGTTAGCTCGTTTGGCTGTTGGTGCTGAGACCCTGTCAAGGTGAAATGAGAGCCAACACAAATCTCTCTGCTCTCAATTTTTTCAATCGACGGCGCGGTTGCTTGAGAATCATCCCTTCCATACGCCCCGGCAAAATGAACCGAACGGTTTCCTGGCTCACAATCGGCCGCGCGTCCCTGCGCAGATACGCGCCACGCAGCATTAGCAACTTCTCCCAACATGTTGCCTTCACAACCAGCATCAGATTCAACGACATGTCTCGCCGATCGTGGCTGAACCCACCCGGGCCAACCGGCAAGCCGCTTGGTCTGGTCAACCCCATCAACGAGCCTGAGACGGGAAACGAGATTTGGGTGCATGAGATGCCATTGCCAGTTGGGACCTTGGGAAGATTTATTGAGTTCCTGTCATTCCACAAACTGCCCAATGGCCAGGCGACGACAATACCCATGCTATCACCCTTAGACGTAGCCAAGTTCATGACGCCGTATAAAGACTGGGCTCCGGCGCCGTACAACAACAGCCACATCCCCGGCGATGGGGCAATGACCCGGTTCAGTATGCTTTTCACCGGCTACGACATCGAAGCCATGTTCTCCGGCGGCCCCTCCCCGGAGGCAGCAAACATCGACTTCGAACTCGAAATCTGCCGGCAGCGGCTCTGGGCGGGCATGGTCCCCCTCTCCGACCGGCGCTGGGCCGAAAAGAAGCTTGACTCGCCGGAAAACATTGATCACGCAGCTGAATACCTGCTCAAAACCTGCGACATGGTCCACTTCAGCTTACCAGAGATCTACAATAACGCCCGCAGCGCCTACAACAAAGCCTACGACGCCCTCGCCCACTTCGACACCGTCCTAGACGCCTACTACACCATCACCCTCAACACCCCGCGCCCAGCCCCCGCCCCTCGCCTCGCCGACCTCTGGGCCGAGTTCTTCTTCTCCCACGTCAACTTCATCACCAACCGCATCCACACCTGGGCCGCCTCCCACGTCGACCGCCTCACCGACGCCATGATCCACAGGTTCCTAACCGTCCCTACCCTACCCGGAGCAGCAGACATGAACCCCAAACAAGAAAACCTCTTTGCGCAACTCCAACTCCTCAATCACATCACCCGCCGTCTCGACGAGACAATCCTCTTCCCCCTCGTCGGCTTCAAAAACACCCTCCCGCACTGGCGACACGCCACCTCCCCCCTAGCCGTCAACTGGCCTGCGTACATCCAAAGCCACGGCGCCACTCCGCTGGAGGGGAACTACCCCGTCGACATTCGGCAGCGGGACGAGGTTTACTACCAGCGGGTTGCAAACCTCGTTCGGCAGGAGCGGACGGCCCTTGCCTCTTCTATGGCCACGGGGAATGCCAATGAGAATTTTACGGGGGCTTTTGCCCTGCCAATGAGGGGGATGAGAGCAGCGTATGCAAAGGGGCGGAAGGATTTGAGAGGGGAGGCGGAGCCGGTGAGAGAGGAGTTGTGGGTTGGGGTGTTGAGACGGGCTATGGTGACGCAGATCGAGGGACGGCCGCCGGCGTATGCGAAGTGGGGGTTTGTGGCGTATCGGTTGTGTTATGGACACTCGGATGAGGAATGGGCGACGTTTTTGAGGAGGTTTGAGGCGAATGTTGGTAATTGGGGGGCGGGGGTTCTTGGGGCTGAGGGAATTAAGGAGAAATTGGAGATTCGGTGGGTGGATGGGAGGGATCATGGGATCGCTGAAGGGGATGTTGAAGGTGCAAGGATGCACTTTGAGGCGTTACACGAGAATAATGGTGCTGGCCTTCACGGCTTGAATGCCCCGGCGTTTTTGGTTGCCGACAAGAGTTCCATTGATTCGAATATCCACGGCGTTGCGCGGCCCAGGCTGAAGCTCATCGATGAGGCGGATATAGGCCCTTTTATTGTGGTTGGGAGGAAGGAGGTAAACGGGTCAGGTCGCGCAGCGAAGGGCTTTGAAGGGACGGTCAGGGTGCTAGGGTCGGTGCTGCTTGATGATGTTTGGCCGTGTCTGTGGTTGAGGCATGTTGATGTAGAGGATATGTGGAATTTGGCGACGTGGCATCCGTCGGGTGTATACGTAGGATCGGTGGTCCGGAGCCAGGTTGAGGGCTGGAATTGATTTTAGGGGGCCAGGCCGTCAGGAATGAGGCGCTGAAGGGAGGCTGATGAGTGAGAGCGTCAAAGGAAGCTTAACTGATCGTTAAGGAGCTCGTGAGTAAACCTAACTTTGTACTACTGAGAGGAGGGGCAACTGGCAGCCGGCGGTCGTCTCAAGGTTCGCAAGGAAAGAAGTTGTGTTGGAGCTTGAATGGGACTTCATTTGCGTGGTGACAGTACATCCAACCAACACAACTGAAAAAGCAATTTTCTTCCATGCCACCCGTCCATCTCACTTGTTCCTGTAGGAAATACCAGGTATCGCGATACATTGGAAACACAGAGCAAATACCCTCTTCTCTTAGAGGGACGTGCAAAATTGGTGGTTCAGGTGGATCATATTCATCTTCTTCAAGAGGGGAAGAATGAGGGGGTGCGGACGTTGTAGCTGAAGCAGCCGTCCACGGGGCCGTAGGCCACGTGACTACTTCCCCGGTAATAAGCCACTCCTATCCTCCGCCGCGTCGTCCTGCCCGGACTGGACTCTGGCGTAAATATTCCAACAGTTCCCTCTCCTCTCCCCTCCCCCTCTTCCCTACCCCTGAACACCTAACCCGTTGATAACCCCATCCACTCCCCCCTCCAATATCCCTGTCCCACAACCCCAACAACGCCCCTTGACTCCCTTCAATAAAGCAAGTACACTCGCAAGTGTTCCATCCAACAAAACACCCTTGGCTAGTAATATCCGAGTCCACATCCGTGCAGGTAAAGCCCTTGGTCTTGGCTTCGCCGATACATTGCTGGTGGCAGCGTATGTTCCAATCGGTCTTGCAGTCGCCCACGGCCTGCCACATGTGAGTAGCCAGGATGGTGACGTCGTCGGCGGGCGCAGCGGCGGCGTCGGGAGCAGGAAGGGCGACGACGGCGGTAATGAGGGCGAGGAGGGCGGTGAGGTGCATTTTGGGGGTTGCTTTGGGATGGAAAAGAATTTGGGAAGATGGGGGTATATTGGCTTTCCTGGTGTTATTCGAGGAGCTGATGGCATGAGACAGAGCTCTGGAAACTCGGAATGTTGCCCTCCTTTTATACCTTTTCTCTCCAGCATTCTCGAGGTTTTCTTAGAAGGAGGGTCAAGTCTTCCTCGACTGCTGCTGCAGCCAAGTTCTGCGTTCCCGCCATGTGTTGGCCAGTTAGATCGCTGGTTGCATGAGATTCTCACCAACTCGTTGACCTCATGCTTCGAGTGGCCGAATGCTGACGGCTTCGCGTTGTAGCTATGACAGGTAGACTGGAGCCAAAATAGAAACAGCAGAACCGCAGCTCCGGCAAATCATAGCTTCCGCTTACAATACGGACATTGTGATACTACTGTAAGTGCCCAAAACATTGTGATGATTCGGGCTTGTTGAGGAGGCTTCCCTTGTTGGCAGCTAGATGAAATGATGATCCAACCATGGCCTTCTTGAAAAGGAGAGCAGCCCCGGAATCTACTCCGTGCTATGGGTCACATAGCCTATCAACTATGGGGATTTATTTACTTTCAGCAAAGTCATTTGTTCATGTTTGGGAAAGGCCCAATCATGATGGCAGGTGAGGTGGTAGGGCTGAAAGATGTCTCGGAGCTATGTTCCACAGCATTACACATGATGCCGGTCGGAGAGTAACAGTGCCGCTCTGTAATTATTTGGATGGCAAGGGCTGCGACACTTTCAGCGGTAACTGGGAGGCTCAAGGGTAATCAGCAACTGCCAGGCAGTGTGTGACAAGCATGACTTGAGTATTCCGAAAGCCATCGAATTCTCCATCTTCTCGGACTCGGGTCAAGCCAGAAATGTTCCAATGGACAAGATCCGTATTATCTGGTCGTTTGTGACCGTTCAGATCAAGAATCAAGAGAAAATAAAGCAGCGGCTGTGCTTGAACAAAACCAGCATAAGGGTCCAGAACAACCGGAGCCGATGGGAACCACTCCAACTTGACGCCGACGCAGAACAGGTGGAGGGCTTCGAAGCCCCATCTTCTTTCTCTCAACAACCATGAGCGGCCCATTCCTGAGCATAGCGTCATGAGCCTAATAGCTCTGCACGTAATATGAAGCACGTGTTGAGAAGTGAAGAAGATAAAATTCTTCGCACTACAGTAATCGTTAAGAATACAAAACAGTTTGGTATCACTAAGTCTCAGGCATCAGACTGCCAAAAAAGGAACGCTTCCAGACATGCACAACCCGCTTATTACTCCAGAGAGCCTTCAATCGAAGTGCTCCTCGCCAAGAATTCCAAGAAAAGCTCTTCAAGCCCCTAATCGTATGCCTCAGGAAAAGGAAGTACCAAGCGAGGCAAGTCAAAGTGTTTCAGAAGACGAGAAGTCGTTCAAAAGGTGTCTAGTGAGGCGGCTGTTGCTGTTGGTGTTGGCCAGGAGGTTGCTGCTGCTGCTCAGGCGCCGGAGAAGGGGTGTGATGTATGGAAGACACCCCCGTGGTGGCCGTCTGCACTGGCGAAGGTGAAACCACATACGGGTAGGCCTGCTGTTGCCCATCACCCGGCGGCGGCGGCGTCGGTACCGGCACAGTTTGCCCCGGCTGACCCGTCATGTACGCCGCCTGGGGTTGAACGGGCATCATGTACCCTCCCTGCTGCGGGACAAACCCCGGCGGGAGCTGGTAATACACCGGCTGCTGCCCAGCAGAATACGGCACCCACACGGGCTGCTGCTGCTGCATCACCCCCGGCGTCTTCTCCGTCCCATCACCCCCAACTGCCCCGTCCTGACCCGACGGCGGCATCGGCGCCCCCTGCTGCACCACAACAACCGGATTCCCCCCCTCCGGATTCCCCAACAACTCCACCGGATACTTCCACCTAAACCCCCACTTCAACCAATACTTCACCCTCTGCCCAAACCCCAACGTCGCCCAGTACTGCTTCAGCAACACCTGATCCTCCTTACTCCTTGCCACCGACTTGCGCGTCAGCAGGATACACCACAGCGACATGCAGCACCAGCACACCGTCCCCAGCCGCAGCGCGCTCTTGCCCAGCATCATTCTCCGGAACCAGCAGTACGACTCGATGAAGCCGAGTACGAAAATCGTCGGGATGATGGTCGCGACGACGATCACCCACGTCTTGAGCCGGACGCATCCCGTCATGACGGAGCACACGGTGTAGTCATCCCAGTCGCTGCCGCCAGAGCGAGAGCCGCCATAGTCGTCGTCGTCGTCGTTTGGCCCCCAGTACGCGGCGCCGGTGGCTGTGGGGTTGCGGCAATCCTCGATGTAATACGAGTAGTAGTAATTGTCGTCCGGGTCGGCAAGCGCGGAGGAGGGGAGGGCTTTCGGGTCGAGGAAGTAGGTGAGGTATGTCTTTGTGCGGGTGGAGTCGTCGTAGGTGTCGGTTGAAATGAGGGTAGCGGTGGTAACGGCGCTGATGTGGGGGGTGACTTGGTAGGGGATTTGGACGTGGGTGATGGTTTCGACGGTGAAGGGGGTGGGGCAGGAGGAGGGCGCGGTCCAGGTGATGGGGACGACGTAGGCGGTGTAGAGATTGGAGGCGTAGGTGGTGGTGGTGATGATGTCGGAGGAGGCGACGGCCGTGGCGGGGACGTAGAGATAGACGAGTTCGACGTCGTCGTAGGTGTTGGTGGTGGTGCGGGAGGAGATGGGGGAGGCGGTGGGGGTTGCTGTTGGCTTGACGCTGAGGATCGTGGAAGAGGTGTAATAGCGGCAGCTGGTGGTGCAGCCCGCGGGCCGCGAGGATATGGTCGAGCTAATGGCGAAGTATGAAGTGACGGTCCAGAAGGCGGCGAGCGCAGGCTGGAGCTGGGCAAGAAGTGCGAGGAAGATCGCCACACGGGCTATCACCGGGCTTCTCGTCGCCATGATTGCAATGCTTGGCTGGTGTTTGCCGTAACTAGGACCGCGAGACAACCAGGGCACGAGCCCGGCAGCCTCGTCGTGGTTTTAAACTTCTTTCATGTAGAGAAGCTCCCCTTGCTGCCGAAATCTGCGGCCCTGGGTGACAAGGGGTGTGACTCCCGGGGGTAATTCAGGCCGGCGCCGCCCCTTGGCATCAACATGGGGCATGCGTCACTAACAAGGTTACACTGCTTTTTTGGAGCTTGATGCTAACGGTGACATCCCACCTCCCTGTCACTCCCATCTCCTCGGCCTGGTCCTGGCTCGTTGCCAAAATCTTAACTTCTGAGCGAACCCCAATCAGCGGGCAGCAACAACACACGAACCTTGCAGCGCATCCATAAGCCCGGCCCAACTCTTCACCGTGTGACTTTGAGGGAATGTGTTGGGACAAGGCTCCTTCTTGTGGCCAGATGCCCCGCGATGCACAAGGCCGACCATATCTGAAGACTGTTTTCTGTATACTCTCAACTCTCAACAGGAAGCAAAGCTCCAAAGAACGTGGAATGTCATTCCAGCCTGGCGCATTGATCTCTTGGAAAGGGGGGGTATGAGAAAACTTGTTGGCTCGGCTTATGCAGGAGGAACAAGAAAAGACAGAGGCAAGACATAAGCGAGAAGAGCCTCAACCCCACTTCATGCTGCCCTCCTGCAGCCCGCCCACAGCCACTTAACATTAAACCACTTTTGTCTTGGGTCGAGCCTGATCAGGATCGGCTGATTGCTGCCCATCTTGGGCTCGATCAACCTGACCTTTGCTTGTTCTTGTTCAGCAGCTGTACGAGTTCAACGCGCAAAACTTTTGAGCGAGTCCATATTGTTGAACTGCTTCATTGTGAGGAGAAAGGAGTTCTGAACGTGAAGAAAATTGAAGAAAGGAGGTTGAAAAGGGAGCTAGCCCTAACCCTAGCCCAATGCTCTAGTTCCAACAAACAACAAAACACCATGAACAACCATGAACAGCCATGAACATCTTGGATCATGGGCCACCAAAGTTGAACCTTTGGAAATTGACCTATTTTGCATACATTACTTGAACTGCAATCATTGGCAGCCAAAGTTGCTAGAGGTCGCGAAAGTTGGACAATCTGACCATCTTCTGTCGCACCACTGCGCGGGGAATGAAGCAATTGATTCAGCACCAAATATCCACCAGGATAGAACCCAAAGGGTTGTTCAGCTGTTGCTGATGTTGTTTGTTGATTCAGGAAAAACTCTCTGGCTGGGCTGGGCCACGCAGATAGAAGATGGGTAGATATGCGCTAACCCAGGTGGCTTGTTGCCCCCTGCGGTTCGACATCTTCCACGAGACAACAGCGTTGTGGAGAGAACAATGATGGGGCGAGGGGCTGGGGGCAAGGTGGGAGATATATGATGATGGAAGAAGAGCCGTAGTAAATTTACATTAGCCTGGGGTTTCATTGTACTTGCGTGTAAATGGATGAATGGTGTAGTTGGGAAGTTAAGTGCATTGCACACCGAGTCTTTTAATTCGAACTCCCTCTTTTTCCCTCTTCTTCACTGCTTCAGTTGAGATATCCCAAGAGTTCCATTACTTATAGATCCAATGTTCACAAACCTCATGCGCCGATTCCAAACCCACCACAACACCCTGCTTCTCAAACACCTCCCTCACATCCCCAAACTCCTCCTTGCCCAGCGCCTCAAGCACCACCTCCTTGAGCATCGGAACCTTACCCGGGGCAACCGACGCCAGTCGCACAAGCGCCGCTCTCAAAGGCCCAACACCACACGACGGGAAATATGCGGGAACATTAGATGGACTTCCCGCAAACCGGAGAGAGAGTATCGACGCCGGCAGCAAACGGACCAGGAACATGGGGTCCGCGTCCGGGATTGGTGCCCACACGGGTAGCTCCTCCCCCCAACTCCAGTTGTCGCCTTGACCTGGGCTTATCATCACGGGATCTGGGAGGATACAGCGCGTGTCAAGCGCCAGGTGTTGGAGTTTGGATAGGCGGGCGAAGGAGGTCATTTTGGTGGTGGTGTTTGGAAGGGAGCTATCGACTCCTTCGTCCTCGGCCCCGGAATCGCCCTCGTCCTTGATGTTTTCCACGCTATACCGCCAAAGATACAGGCTTAAAGAGACCAGATTTGGAGCGTGGCGAGTGATAGCGTCCTGGATCGCAGAAGGTTTGGCCTCCACGGTCCCAGCAGGGTAACCACCAGCGGTATAGGTGAAAGAGCGCAGCTCCGGACAGGCTGCCAAGATGCGCCGGAGAGCTCTGGCGCTGATGTTGGCGTGATAAAGACGCAGCTCGGTCAAACGTGCGAACGTGTTAGGCTCGCTGATGAACCTCATGGCCTGGCTGACGCGGTAGCAGACTAGGCTGCGGAGATTGGGCGCCACCTCAGCAATCTGGCGGAGCTGGGCAAACTTCTGCGTTACGCCTGGCCCAAGATCGGAGAGGGCTAAATGCGTGAGACGCAGCAGTGAGCCGGGCGCGACGGAGAACCAGATGTTGTTCCGCTCGGCGGTGGAAACTTCAAACTCTTCCAGGTTGGGACACAGATAACTCAGCATGTCGACGCGCTCGTATCGCTCCCAAACCAACTCCAGTTGGCCTTGCCTGTCGGCGCGGCAGAGGTTTTGGTCGGGGGCCTTGAGGAGCGCGGGGTCTTGTGACACAGCGCGCGCTAACATCGAGGAGGGGAAGTACTGTGCCACCTCCTTGGGGAAAGCTTCACCGTACATGCGTCGGCTGACCGGTTCCCAGGAGAGGTCGCGGAGGTGTTTGACATGTCCAGCAAGGTCATGGGGTCGGGCGATGACGGTTCTTGCGAGCAGCCACCATTTGGTGCAGCTTGGGCGGTGGTAGAGGTGCGGCGTTGCAATGGTATTTAGTAAGCGCGATGTCTGACAGAGACGAGCGAGGACGGCAACAGACTCGAGGTCGGCGTCGTCGCTGGCACAGGTGCAGTGGGCAATGAGGCACGCTCTCGGCGGCGGAGAGCAGTGCAGGCAGAAAGAGCCAACAACGCTGAAGAGGATCTCGACTGGCAGTTCAAGAAGCGAGGACATTTTCTCAGTGGGGAGTTGAGGACTCGAGAAAAAGGGAATGTGAAGACGAAAAATTCCTCAGATCTGGACATGCGATCTGTGGTGACTCGTCGGCAGACTTTCTCCCGGACAGCAGTCAGCAGAGGCTAAGATTTCCCTGAACTAACTTAATGTGGACGGATACTACCTGCATGGGTGCCTCGTGGCCTATCGCAAGGGGTGTAACTCTTTGGCCGAAGATCAAGAAGAGGTAACCCAGATCAAGGCTCACCGGAATTGAGACTTGTTAAAGAGACAGGTCTATTTTGTTTGCAAGTAGTATAAAGTGCGGCTGTGAACTGAGATGTGACTCATGTACAAGCGGAGGGACAACTTAAAGGCCGTGATAAACTAATGACCTGGGCTGACTCTTTTTTGGGTGCCTGTTCAATTTACCATCTTCCGAGGAAAAGTTCCTTTGCTTATCACTCTTTTGGCACTTCTGTTGCGTCGAGATAATAGATTCAGCAGTGAATGAAAGTTGGAATGTCTTGTCGCCTTGCAGGCAGCAGCTCTGCAGCTCTTCTACTTTTGACTTCCCCGCTCAAGAGGATTTCCATTTGGACCATTCCTTGATTCTTCAAAATCCTCACCCAGCATCACAGGCTTCACAGCATCACAGCATCACAGCAGACATCACCTCCCTCAAACTTAGCCAGCCACCACAGCTAGAGTTCTCTTCTGCGTCGTCCCAACTTTCAATCTCAACCATCAGGCCTTCCATCACAATGGCCTCCGTCCTGGCTTCAGCTGCTGCCCACCGAAATCGTCAACCACATTGTCAGTCAATGTTGCGTACACTGCCGTGACAGCATCGGGACGGCAAGATCGGCAGCGAGCGAGTATTATAGTATTCGGAATCGCTCGGAGCGCAGTGACGATGACCTTCTCGCCATGCAACAGCTGAGCGTGCTCTGCCGAACATCCAAATAGCTCAATGCCATCGCCACACCGCACCTCTACCACCGCCCGAGCTGCGAAAAATGGTGGTTGTTGGCCGAGACCCTCATCGCGCGGCCAGACCTTGGCTGCTATGTTAGGCACCTGCGCGACTGGGGTTGGGTTACAATCCGGGATTACCTCAAAGACAGTGGCCACGACGGCGAATTCATACTCCAAATGAGGTAGATCCCTTTGACCAGGGATACTTTGAGCACAATGACGCCGAATTCTTCATGTGGTGGGGTAGGCCGGAGCGGCTTGCAATGTTCCTAGAGCTCTGTCCAAAACTGATCAAAATCGACTTCCGAGTTTCGGCAATCGTCAGACGACATCAGCTCGGAATCCTCAACACCACACCTGAGTCTCACCCACATTTTCGTGACCCACAGCATCAAAGAAGAAGGCCTCCGCTTCTCCTGGCTGCCCTGCCTCGGTCCCATGGCCCCTCGCCTGACCAGCCTCATCTGCTTCTCTGTCTCGCAAGATGCTGAAGACTTGGGCAGCGTATCATTTCCCCACCTCACCGAGCTCGTGCTTGAGAACAGCTCCATAGAAGTTAAAGCGCTGCAACGGCTCCTCGCCGCTTGCCCGCAGCTGCAGTCCTTCATGTACCGCTACGGCAACACCGGAGGCGCCACCGTCGAGCGTATGTCGCCGCGACAGGCGCAGGACGCCGTCGTCCGCCACGCCCTAGGCCTCATCTCCCTCGACCTCGGAATAAAATGGGGAATTGTCCTTGTCCCAAGCAACATTACCACATGCGTTCTTTGAAGAAACTCACCAAGCTCGAGAGCTTCACCCTCAACGTCGGCAGCGTGATAAACCACCCCCGCGTGCGGCGGCGGGCTGCCTTAGGCCCCGAGGGTGTACTGATTCCCTCCACATTTGAACCGGTGCAGGAACCTGGTTTGGAGTCACTCGTCAACATGCTCCCGGACTCGCTATGCGAACTTATGGTCAGGCGGGTGGATTATGAGGTAGACCCCACGGTGCATCTTTTTGCCGCGATCGGGCGGCTGGGGGAGAAGGAACCCGAAAAGTTCCCCAGGCTCAGGCGCATTACGGTTGAGGGGGCTCATAGGGACGAGGTGTTTGAGTTGCAAGATGGCGGGGGCGTTCACCTGTTTCTTGAGTATGGAAAGCCGCTTACGTATGAGGCACAGTTGAATGGGTTTGCTTTAGCTATTGCTGGTATGTGAGGGAAGGAGGGGGTGAATAGTTAAACCATTGTTGGGTGGCAGAGGAGATAGCCAGCACGGGGGCTTAGAGTAGTTGGCTAAACTAGAGAGGAGAGAGAGGAGAGAGAGGAAGGAGAGGAAGGAGAGGAAGGAGAGGAAGGAAAGGGATGAAAAGGAGGAAAAGGAGGAAAAGGAGGAAAGGGAGCAAAGGGAAGAAAGGAAGGAAAGGAAGGAAACAAGAGATGTGTAAAACAAAATAGAAAAACCGAAGAGGTTAGGAAACAAAGGGAATGAAAGAGGATATTGAGACGATGGAAAAATGGTAAGATAGAGAGATGCAACCAAAGATAAACAATGAAAGGTACTTGCCAGTGTATAAACTACCAAGGTGGGCTACATAACGATAGTGAAGCTCTCAATGACGACTCGTATGAATTTGGGAGCCTGAAGCTGTATTTTAATCTACTAGTTACACAATCATACGTTCTCACCTTCTCCGCCTGGGAGCGTTCAAAATCAGCCAGCCTAGGCCAAATCATTAAGCGTTAGTAGTCTGCGGTTTCACTCTCAGTTGACTCCTCTTTCACCAGATGCCCCAAGCTCACCATCACGCCCTGCTTCTCAAAAAGGGCCTTTACATCCCCTAAGTCCTCATCCTCCACCCCCGCGATTTCCACCCTCGTGAGTAGCGGAAACCTCTCGGCAGCAACCGACGCAAGGCGCATCAGCGCAGCGTGCAGCGGCGCAAATCCACTCACATGCTGATCCCTCGCCAGCCTGAACATCCGCAGCGACGGAGGAAGCAGCCCTACCAACAACTCCCGATCCACGTCACCAACCGGCATCAAAGGGCCGGGCACCCACTGGAACCCATCATATAAGCTCCTGACCCTGTTCCCAAACAAGGCATATCCACACGGCAGCAGACAGCACACATCTATCGCCAGGCTTTCTAACCTCGCCATCTCCCTCAGCGAGGTCATCATCACCCTCCACAGCCTCACATTCACCGCCCTCAGATCCAACGCCAACTCAACCAGCCCCGGCGCGCACTCCAAGACCAACTCCTGCACCTCCCTCGGCCTCGCCCTCTCCAGTCCATAAATATTATGCGCCGCATGCAACGCAAACTTCCTCAACCTCGGACACGCCTCGAGCAACATCCTCAACGGCTCAACCTCGATCTCAGCATCCACCAACCTCAGCTCCACCAGCTGCTCTAACCCCCAGCTCGGCATCTTTATCCTCTCAATCACTTTCTCCGTCTGCGTCACCCCAGCATACACCAACCTCCTCACTCCCGGCGCCGCCCCCGCAACCAGCGCGACCTGATGTAACCCCCCAGCCTTATACCCCTTCGGATAAATCGCGTACCTCAGCGCCACATCCCTCAGACGCGCAAACCCCCCTGGTGGCGTGCGCTCAAACAGCTCCCAACGAATCCAGCTGTGGAGCTCCTCCAGATTCGGGCACAGCGCGCTGACGAAATCAATCGGCTCGACCAACGACAGGTTGAGAGGCCCGCCGTCGGGGTTCCCGAGCGGGGTGTACGCGCGCGTGGCGAGCTCGGCGTCAGCGAAGGCGATTGGCTTTGAAACCCAGGTGCCGGCGGAGAGGGATTTGACGTGCGGGGCGAGGTCGGGGCGCAGGAGGAGGGTGTTGGCGAGGAGCCACCATTTGGTGCAGGCTGGGCGGTGGTAGAGGTGGGGTGTTGTGAGGGTGTTGAGGGTTTTGCAGGTGAGGGTGAGCTTGGAGAGGGTGGTGCTGGTGGCGAGGTTGGGGGTGTTGGTGAAGGGGGGGGGGATGTTGATGTCTTCGGGGTCGGAGAGGTGGGAGCAGTGGCGGCAGATGGAGGTGATGATTTTGAGGACGACGTCGAGGGGTAGCTCGAGGAGAAGCATTGTGGCGGTGATGTTTGAGATGTCACGATGGAGAAGAAGAGGTGTTGTGAGAGGCACTGAGGAAAGAGGACTCGAAATCTGAGAACTGGAACCAATCGCTCTTGGTCACCCGTTTTTGCTGCTCAGGGCGGTGCAGCACTTTAGCGCTGAAGCTGTCGAACCGCAGGGGGCAACAAGCCACCTGGGTTAGCGCATATCTAACTTACCCCTCTTCTATCTGCGTAGCCCAGCCCAGCCAGAGATTTTTCCTGAATTAATCAACAACATCAGAAACAGCTGAACAACCCTTTGAGTTCCATCCTGGTGGTGATATTTGGTGCTGAATCAATTGCTTCATTCCCCGCGCAGTGGTGCGACAAAAGCGACTCGGCGCTGATGAGCTACGCCATGGACATTCAGGATGTCAGAACCACCGGGTCCCCGGGCCGAAATTGCGGTTAGACATTAGGTCCTATTGGGCTCAGCCCCTTGTTAAAAACCTCTCTCCTGGAAGACTGAAGAGAACACCGATCAATGAATCAAGAGATGATCAGTTGAACCCATCGCGAGAGCCCTTTTTGTTGTCTATTTTGCTCCATCTTCTGGTGACCCATCACTCCCGACCAGCCTCCCTGCTGTTCCAACACAGGATGAGGTCAAGGATGCGGTCTTTCACCGGTTTCCGCCCGTGGCAGAACGGCTCCGGAGTTTCCCAACCGAGAGTCATTTTCTCGGACACCTCCTCCTCAGATCTAATTCCGACAAGTTGGTCCATGGCGCCGATTTAGCCATTCCAAACACTTTCCTATTAACCGTGCGTTAGTGATACTTACCATGATAGGAACATTCTCTGGTTTGAGAATCAGGAGGATTCATAAGGATAGGGCGAGATCTGCCACTACCATCTTAAACTCCCCGTTTTTATGGGCCCCTCAACCGTGATGCCCCTCAGTTTAGGGAACGTTCAACGTTTCGGGAGCAGCGAGCGCCAGCCTCGTAATCTTCAGTTTCCATGTCGGAATTTAGGTGGTGCAACAGTTCAGTGACCCCATAGCAACAGGACGAGGAGGTAGGCTCATTAGGTGTCTTAGCTTAACTGGCAACCAGCAAAGCGGGATGCAGCTCTTGATAAACAAAATGGAATAACAACCCCAAACCAACAGTTCGGTTGGTTCCGTGGCTCGCCTGTTGGGCCTTGATTTGAAAGTGTAAAAAATCCCGAGACACTGTGCCCTGCCGTCGCTACTCGGCGAGGTTGGACGGCTCGTTGGGTGCAAGGCGGCTATCTATTCCGCCATTCTCAAAGAAGGTTCCGACAAACATATTACCGACAGGAACGAACACTCTATGTACACTGTATAATGTTGACAAACAGCCGCTATCAAAATTTGCGCGCAATGCCCTGGCGGGGGCCCTCAACGGGTGTTCTTTTTTAAGGTGTATATCTTGGACGACAAGAAGGCATCCTGTCGGGCCGTTGGCTAAATACATCTCCGGATCCGTCCATGCAAGGGTCCATTTAACACTTCCGCCCCGTTGGTTCTGGCGGGTGATGAACAACACAAACCAGTTTGAACCTACCCGTGATCGCGCCGTTGCAAAATAAACCTGCCTCCGATAGTCTAACTCGACATAAGTAGGCAGAGATGGTACCTTCCATTGCAACTTCAGGCTCCAGGCAAAGTCCACACCCTCATCTGCATGTTTCCTCCGCCCTATCATTTGCAACCAGCAAACGGGTTAGATGACCGGCACAATCCGGAAAATATCGGCATGCCCGAGTCCATAAGAAGTGCACCCCTCCTGTCGTTCTCTTGATGCCCAAAATTATCGTACAACTTTATCCCCAAGAGGCTGTAACTCTCCTATCTGTTAAGTGACCTGATTAGTCGTGAAAGCATCTTGCTAACTAGTTCCTAGATACTTCATCACTTGCGGCGCAGAAGGCAGCAACATGCCAGATTGCTCGCGTTGCAACGGTTCGGGAATGAATGACCGCTTCAAATGCGCATGGTGCAATGGCACAGGGGAGGAACCCACCGAAACCCAGCAGGCCATGGGGCCATTTCACGCTCCCCTAAATCTGGGACCCGAACATTATCTCCTAAAGATGAGTCTTGTATGCATATTGAATGCTTTGCATCGTGCCACACTTTCACGACGTTTAATGCCATATAGAGAAAGAACACAGGGTGATATATGCAAGTATTGACCTCAGCGCAGGACAAAGGCAGCCAGTAGTGGCCTTCTTAATAGTAGATGCCCCATTTGACCTTGGCCTGGTAGACGGTGTTCCCGTTGCACGGCATTTCCCCTTTGCCTCCGACACGGGTGCTGTCGGCATCCGTCTGGTGTGCGATGGCGGTACGGATGATGTCGATGATATCCTGGCTGCCAATGTAGATCTTGTCGTTCTCGAAAGGCGCGACGGCCTCGGCACCGAACCGGCAAGATGCCGCCCCGGCGCCGCCGGTCGGGTATTCAGCGAGCGTCTTCTGCTCGCCGTTGCCTTTAATCTCGTAGCTCTTTGGATCGTACAGTTCGAGCTGTTGGGCGAGCCGAAGGCAATCGCTCGTCAACGGCGACGCCTCGCTGACCTCGTAGACGAAGGACGAGTCGCCGCACGAGTTGGGGCCCGGCGGCGGGTTGCACGGCCAGTTGCCGGTTGAGCCCGGCTCGTCCCTTCCCCACGCCTGGCGCGCCATATCCGGGTTGCACACGGGCAGGCGTACGAAGCCCGGTCCTGCCACGTCGCCGCTAATGGTCGAGCCAGACACGCCAGCGACGAGCTCGGCAGTGTTCACCCCGTTCTTCTTGCCGTTCTGCACCCACGTACGTACCGCGCCGGCCACCAGGTCATCCTTGGTCAGGCCCCCGAACCGCGAGAGATCTGCGATGCCGACGGGCGCGGAGAACTTGGCGTCCGCGTACGTCTGGCTGTTGCACTGGCCCGCGTTGGGCAGGCCCGAGTTGGCGCAGGTGCATGCGATCGCCTTGCCCTTCGATTGGACGAGATAGTACTGGTACCCGTCGACGTACGCGCCTATGGCCTCGATGGCTTGTCATCGAGCTTGCTTTTGGCCGGCTTGTGGTCGTTGCAGGCGGCGCCCGTATCGAGAATGAAGGCATACGTCTAGGAGGCTCGCCAGAGGGCCGGGATCGAGAAGCCGTAGAAAACCTTGACAAGGTTCGTCTTCAAGTCCTTGTTCGCATCCAGCAAGGGCCGTGGCCATGTAGCTCCCAAAGAGGGCTTGCTTCTCGGGCGTCCAGTTCTTTCTGTTTTGCTGGATTATGACCTTGCCCATCTTATAGCCCTTTGTCGTTATGATATTGCCGTACTTGGCGGCTTTGTCCTTTGCTTCCTGGCTGGCTTCCTTTACCAGCCTACCGACGATATGGCGTGTAAACCACCCGGCGAGCGATCCAGCGCCCAAGCCGACCAGATCGGAGAGGAGCTTAATCCACAGCTTGTTTAGGTCCCCCTTGACCAGCGCAAAGGTCTGGCCCATGTCAGCGACCTGTAGGGCAATATCCGAACCAACAGTCTCCACCGTCCTAAGGTAGATCTCGTTCATCCAGTAGACCGTGATCAGCGAGTTCCAGACTACCTCGACTGCCGCGCCGGTGTCCTATATCGCCGCCCTAGGGCAGTCGTTGAAGTACATGTCACATTTGTCGTTGGCCGTATTGAGTTCGCTATAGTCCCCATCGGGCCCGGCGCCGAGCATATTCGTCACCGATTTAGTAAACGGTAGGTTAGGATCGTTTTTGAGGCGGTCATACTGGAGCCAGACCTCGGCTATATTGCGCCACGCGACATTTGCGTCCAGTCTACGCCACCGCTCAGTGCCCGATAGGCCGGTAGCTATGCCTACAAACTCGCTATTATAGTAGATCTTGGTCTAGTCGCTGCTCCGTACTATCATAGGGTTCTGCCCTAGTCTAATTGTAGCCTTGAACTCGGCCTAGTCTTCCAGGGGCCCGGGGACAGGGTTATATTTCTGCAAGTCGCTGGCCTAGTCCGACGTACCGCCTATACCCCAGCCGGCATAGAGGATTACGCGTATCATCTTGGTTGAGCTGCCTATATAGCTGACCCACTGGTTGTCGTTATATACCAGGATATCGCTATAGCTGCTCGCGTCGACGAAGTACTTGACGACCCGGTCCGACTGTACGAGTACTAAGCCCCCGTTCTTGGTACCCGAGATGATCTCGGCGATCTCAGCGTCGCTGATATACCCGGCTATACCGGTGCACCGCCCCTTCTTTACGTTAGACACCAGACAAGAACCTATAAAAGTGTAGCTGGGGCCGTCGCAGCCCGGTTAGGCCATCTCGAAGGACCGCCCATAGCTGGTCACGCCCAGGACGATCTTCCTGCCGGGGACGCCGGCCTTAGTAATCATAGCGAGGGCCTGCTGGGTCTTGGTCAGGTTGACCTGGCTGCGCAGGCAGGTACCCGAGGCGTACCCCTCCTAGGACTATATGTTATTTGCGTCCTACTAGCCGTATAGGTCGTACGTCATAAAGACAATATAGTCCAGGATCTTGCTTATCTGCTAGATGGGGAACTACTTGAGGTACCAGTGCGACGCAGGGGCCGCGATAGACACTGTCTTACCGGGAAGCAGGTTCTTAAGGAGGACCAGGAGGGCCAGGTAGTTAGGTCCTTCCTCTAGGCTCCCCCTATTAGACTTGTCTAGAAGGTCAGGCGTACTAGGGTATTCCCAATCAACATCGACGCCATCGAGGTTATGCTCCTTGACAAAGTTGGCGATATTCTTGGCCATAGTGACTAAAGTGGCAAGCCAGCGGGTTAGTCAGGACTTCTTCATTTCAACCCAAGCACCCACAAAACAACACAGGTTGGGACCGGATTTAAACGGGAGACTTACAGCATTGGAGATGGGCATGGGGAACGGTGGCGTCCCCTTGCTCAAGCGTAGAACAGCGTCAATCCATAGGAGCATACTGTAACGGGCTGAGCCCCGTTGACAGCCTCGGAGACTCTCGGCCAACAACCATTACTCTCGGCCAACGACTATTCTCGATCATGACCCAGCACACTGGTCTATCAGCGCCATAGTCCAACTGGTGTCAGGGTAGGTATGGCCTGCTGGTGGACGATCAGTCACTCTCGGCTATGATCGGCAGCAGGCACCGTTAGGGCCCAGCGCCTTGGTCCATCAACGCCATGACCCGTCAGTGCCCATACGACCTCCATCACCATTACGCATTCCCTGATGCGGATGACATACCATGGCACGCGTTCCCCCTCTGGTCATAAAAACAAGGCCACCTCGTGGGAACAGTTACTTTCCTTTCTCTTCTTTCTTCAAGTTTAGTGTACTCGTAGAGTCGTCATCAGCTAGTTGCAATACACTTGTTGAGGCCGTTACACTACCATCCGACCTCGAAATCGACATCGACAGCCGCAGCCGAGATATTAGTCGAAGCAGCCATTACTACCCCACCGGTCGTTAAGCCAAAGTCAGGACCGAACGACGAGCAGGCGTAGATATAGTAATTGACGGTAGGGTCGTCGACCGGGTTATAGAGCGAGAAGTTATAGAACATAGTCTACTTGCCCCTCGTAAAGGGCGCAAGGGCCGGATAAACGGACCAGTTGCCGGTGTTAGGCCCGGAGATACTGCAGCGCTCCTGGCAGACCTCGTTATTGGCAGGGCCCTGCGCAAAGGGAGGTCTGAACCCGGCCTTTTTTGCCATGGCCCCTTATGCAGAGAGCAAGGCACCGACCGCCCCGACTGCCGCCGTGAAGCATGCTGAAGCCACCATGGTTGCAGGGTGTCTGTCACCGGGCGAAGGGGCTTAGAGAGTAAGCCGAAACGCCCAAACTTCAGTGGCTAAGACATAGGAAAGGAAAATTCAAAATGAGCGTAGAAAAAGGAACGTGAGGTCGGAACAGATTGACTGTATAAGAGGAACAGTACTGGTTGAAGAAGCCGGACTGAAATGAGTATGAATGTCACGGGCGGGACAGGCAGGTGGTTCAATGACAGTGTATTCAGGCTAAGCTACAGTCTCGGGCTCTATTCCGTCGGCACGGGCAGGCTTGATAGTCAAGACGTAGCTCAAAGAGCTACATACAGGTCTGACGACAGCGAGGTGCAAGATCTTCAACCCACAGTGGTCCGTGCAGCACGCTCCACTTGTGGGTTCTGACAGGCACGGCGTGAACCGCCGTGACAGTGAAGAGGCCAAGAGGCGATGGACGCCTGTGAGCTGGCACTGGCTCAAAGACTCGGGTGAGTCTGGAAGCTAGGGAAGAAAAGGAATTTATATGAGCGCCATCTTCTGCGCCCACCCGCATGACTTCTCTCCCTCGCTCCGAGTCTCACTTTACTTTCTCCAGACCATCTCGACCGAAAGCTTGAACCCTCTAAACGTGGTAGTCGCCACTACCTCTTCTCCCCACCCTTCTCCTCCCCCTCTCCGTCTCGCCGTCTGCGCTGCCTGGGATCACCTCGCGGCATTCCGAACCGCCGAGGTCGTTACCAAGCCAATGGCAGTAAACCAGTAGTCGGACCTTGGGTGGATGTAGATGGCCGTATAGCGGCCAACCGGAATTGAAGCCAGGGGAAGAGGGGAGCGGATAGATGTCGAGGCGAAGGGTGAATTGAGGCAGACGGAATACGACATGACCTACTGATTACTAGGTAGTATTCATGCAGTTGGTTAGTTGGCACAAGGATCGTGCAGTCCACCCCTGGGATTATTAATTAACGTTAGCGTGGAACCAAAAGGCTAGTGTCGAGGCTTCAATTTCGAATTTCGCACCAAAACCACGGATTTTGACACTGAGAAGACGTACTTACCTGGTACCTTAATCTTTTGGGGATTGTCACTCTAACTGAAATTTTTCTATATCTCAAATGGTGCTTTAAGGTTGAGAAAATAGCTGACCAACTTCGAGCCTATAGTAGACCCCTGTTTAAGGGTCCAAAGCTAAATCATTCTAGGGGTGATAGTCCACTAGTCTCCACTCTCGTAAGACCAGGGCGAGACCGGGGAAGCGCTGGGCCACCGTTGGGTGCGGGCTGGGCAGCCGGGCAACCAGACCAGGGACTCAGGGGCAGGGGGCCCACGAGCAAGGGGTATCGGCGCGAATTCTCCACAGCGACGGTAGAACGGCGACGCCATCCCCCATGATGGTAGTAACCAAAAACCTGCCAGCAGGGGTAGAGGGTCGAGGACAGGGAGCATCCTATAGGGTCGTCCGACCCGCCGGCCCGGAGAAGATCTCAGTTATTCCCGTACCTGTTCCCCTGCAGGCAATCCAGGGCCCAACTTGGTTGTATATGTACCATACCTGGCAGCAGAGCCGAACGGCCCCCGATCCACTTTCCCTAAGGTTGGGTTACCGTCTTATGAGGCCGGGATGCGCCGTGCCAGCTATAGCGTTGTGCAGACCAGTCACAGCCGGCCCAAAAATCCGAAATCTGATCGCTTCAGTTGTAGTGCACTAGGCTTAGGCAGATTTTGAGTGCCTAGGAGATTCTCAGCCAGGAGAGCTGCCAGATTCCGGTGCAGTATATGGTCACACTAGTACAGGACGGGAATTCACAACAAACCAAAGACAACAGACAGATGTTTCATTTCTGCCGCCGGTTACATAATTATTATTGTTCCTACACTACTTTGCCCTAGGGCACGCCGGTCCTTCTACTGCTAAATACAGGGGAAACCGTACCCTCGCGGGCCGGATGAAAACCACTGCCCTGGCTGGAAATCCACTATCTGAGCCTACCTACTACAAAGGAAAAGAAGGCTATAGGCTAGCCTTCAGGCCCTAGTCATCCCTAGGCTAGTTATATAATAACATGATAGGCAGCAACAAAACGAGCGCAAAACGAAGAGGAATGCCACTAGCACCCGAAGCCCAACTATATATCATTCAAGCCAAAACCTCTAGAAGGCCCAAGGCGCCAACCGCTGCTGCCAACAGGGCCGGGCCTGTGACAGCCATGGCCAGTTGCTGGGCGGCACCGTTGGATGGCGGGCAGCCCGCGGGGGCATCCGGTCTGCCGCACGCCCGCTGTGCCAGGTCGGCCGAGATGTTGGCGACAACAGCCGGGTCAATGGCGGCCGGGCAGGCCGAGTACGTAGTGTAGTTTGCGACGACGCACTCCCCGCCGAGCCGCTCTCCAGAGAGCCAATTCGCCTTGTAAGCCTCGTCGCCGACGGTGATAACCGTCCCGATACAGGGCTTGTTGTCGTTGTTATTTTCAGCGAGGGCCTTGGTAAGATCGATGGCCTTCCCGCCCTGTTTGATGGTGAACCTGATGGAAGAAGCCGTTTCATATGAGACATTGGTATCCATCCAGCCCGTCAACCGTCCGTTAGGGTGTATAAGGCAGGTCACCCATATAAGCTGAAAACCAATTGCCCACTCGCCCTCGGCCGCAAACTGATCGAAGATGTAGTATGGGAAGTACAGCTCGTTGCGCGTCCAGTCGTGGTCTTTATACTCGTAGTTAAAATTTTCGATGTGGTAGTTGGGGTCCGACAGGTTCTTGAGGCGTACGTAGACGGTTGGATCGGTGTACCTCGCAAGGCTAGCGTTTGTCTGGAGAGCGAACACGAAGGGCATGTCGGGCGTAGGCGCGTAGACCTCGCCGTCCTGGGGGAACACCAAGTCGGCTTGCAGCACGCCGGCAGCGGCATCGACGGCGATGGCAAAATGAAGACCGGGGAGCAAGGTCGCGATGGACCAAAGCGCATGGGACAGGAGGCGCATATTGGGTATGGGGCTGACGAAAGCGTAGGGAAAAGAGAGAGACGAGAGGGCGAGCGAACCGACGAACGGACCAAGCAAATTCCTGGTCGTCCGACGAACAGGAAGAGCGAGAACAAAAAAATACGTCTGGCGCCTAGATGCGTGTGTAGTCGCTGCGAGGTCGCAAACGAAGGACCCACGACCACTCGGAAGGAATTACCTAGCGAAATGAGAAAAAAAGAAAGATGGGCTGTTGTGACTGCAACTAAATAACGTGCATAATAAGCGAGTGGATCGGATAAGCGAGCGGATCGATTTTTCACGCGACGCAGCTCTCTACCTACAACATCAATTTCCTCCACAACACCAAGATGTCTTCAATTTCAGTTGAGGCAAAAGTTGTTCTTGCACTCGAAGCTCTCGGAAAAGACCCTAAACTAAGCCTCAAGGCTGCAGCAAAGATCTATTCTGTACCTTACACTACCCTCCATCGCCGATGCGCTGGCCGACCTGCACGACGCGATATTCCAGCCAACTCACGTGGTCTGACGGATCTAGAAGAGCAGACAATAGTTCAGTATATTATTGAGCTATATACACGTGCATTTCCTCCTAGGTTGTCTGGGGTGGAAGATATAGCCAACCAACTACGTCACTAACGCGACGCGCCCCCTGTCGGCAAACGCTGGGCTTACAACTTCGTCAAACGCCAACCAGAACTCCGAACGCGTTATACGCGTAAATACTGAACTGGGGCAAAAGCCACTGGGCTTGGGACTTGATCGGGACCCGCCGCCGTGCAGGAGAGACAGTGGGGGACCTCGTTATTGCATTTTTAGTTTGCTTCTCACGTGCAAGCCACGTTGTATTTAGATAGGCCTGCAGGAGCTTCTCTCTCTCACTCTTTCGAGAGGAAGGCAAGGCGGGGGACAATCACCATTCTTTTCTGACGACGAGACCTCGGAGGAGCGTGCTCAGTGCAGACAGTAGCGGATGAGACTCTGACCAGAGGGGCAGAGCTGATTGTTGTCAGAAGCGTGCCATGCATACGACTCCGGAGTCACCTTGGGCCATGACTTGTTGAAGTCTTCGTTCCTCCCCCAATTCACGACATCACCGTCACCAGACTGCGCTGACCAGAAGAAGGTTATGGTGTGGTTGTGGATTTATGGTGTGTGCACCAGTTCAATACGACTACTAGAGGGCTAAGTGCGAGGATTCAAAGGTCATTGGCGAGTAGTTTATACTTATGCGGGATACTATAGCCAAGTATAGTATTGTGGACGATAATATCTATAACTTCGACGAGACTAGTTTTATGATAGGTATTATCTTCGCGGGTATAGTAGTCACAACCTTGGATGGCCGTAGCAAGGTAAAGCTAGCTTTGTAACGGGCTGAGCCCTGTTGACAGCCTCGGAGACTCATGGCCAACGACTATTCTCGACCATTCTCGATCATGACCCAGCACACTGGTCTATCAGCGCCATAGTCCAACTGGTGTCAGGGTAGGTATGGCCTGCTGGTGGACGATCAGTCACTCTCGGCTATGATCGGCAGCAGGCACCGTCCAGCGCCTTGGTCTATCAACGCCATGACCCGTCAGTGCCCATACGACCTCCATCACCATTACGCATTCCCTGATGCAGATGACATACCATGGCACGTGCTCCCCCTCTGGTCATAAGAACAAGGCCACCTCGTGGGAACAGTTACTTTCCTTTCTCTTCTTTCTTCAAGTTTAGTGTACTCGTAGAGTCGTCATCAGCTAGTTGCAATACACTTGTTGAGACCGTTACAAGCCTAGCCTAGCAACCGCGAATGGTCAACGGTGATCCAGGTAGTTAATGCCCTTGGCTAGGCTATCCCCCTATTTATCATCTTGGCCGTATAGTACTACTTTGCCAACTGGTATACCGAGTGCGACCTCCTAGCCGACTAGCATATCGCAACCACCGACAATGGCTGGACGACCAATGTAGTAGGCCTGGATTGGATCAAACACTTCGACTTCTATATAGCACCTCGTACGAAAGGCAAATACCAGTTATTGATCCTCGACGGCCACGAAAGCTACCACTCGACCGAATTCGAGCGCTACTACTAGCAGAATAATATTATTACGCTCTATATACCTCCGTATTCTTCGTACCTTCCCCAGCTACTCGATATTAGCTACTTTGGGCCGCTAAAGCGGGCATACGGTCGCTAAATTGAGGACTTGATGCGTATACACATTAACCACGTCAGTAAGCTCGAGTTCCTCTAACGTTATAGGTTTCGCGAGGCCTTCTTTGCCTCTATAACGGAGAGGAATATCCAGGGCGGCTTTGCAGGTACTAGCCTTATGCCGTACGATCCAGAGAGAGTGATTTCCAAGCTGGATATCAAGCTTCGAACGCCAACTCCCCTAAACTCACAGTGTGACGGTTCACACGTTGATGTTGCGCAAGGTGTAATGGAATTGACGAGCTTGTTCTGAATAGAGAACAAGAGAGAAAAGAGAACTAAATGACAGGAAGAGAAGACAGCTCTTATACCCCCCCGATACTGCCTGTCTCCAGATGATGATGCTGTCTGCCTCAGGATGACATTGTGTTGTCAAAGCACCACGGCACGGCCGATGCCGTGTTGTCATAACAATACTACGGCCGAGGATCGCCGAGGCCATCACGGGCCTAGCCCGTTACACACAGGCTGCTACTCCCCAACCCTGGGTCTTCCAGATACTACGCAACCCTCAAGAAGCGACCTTATAGTCAATACTCATCAAGACTTGTATTATCAACCATCAAAATCGCTCCCTAACTTCAATGTTGGCTACTGTGGACCAACTTACTAAGGGTACAACGGCTGTGATGCACCAGGTGGCTCTTCTTCGGTCAGAGGTCTCTTCGCTCTGTAAGGCCAACGAGGCACTAAGCAAGCGACGGAGAGCCAAACGAATACGTGTATAGCTTGGAGGGTCACTTGCTATAAAGGATGCACAGGAAGTACTGGGCCAGGGGGCTGTAGGTGAGGAGGGAGTGCAAGAAATGCGGCTGGGTAGTAGCGATATAGTGGGGGTTCGCACGAGGATTCGGTGCTGTGGTGTATGTGGCAAGCCTGGCCATAATTCTCACACCTGCCAAGAGGTTGTAGAAGGATCTGATTCAGTTGCTTCTGATGTAATTATAGTTGGTTCCTAGTGTTGTTGCTTTATAATTGAGGATTGTTGTAGGGGGGTAGGAGAAATCGATCCGCTCGCTTGTCCGATCCACTCGCTTATCATGCACGTTATAAGGTTGATCCGGATGGAGGTTCCCGTGAAAGGGCGGAACGACTTGGAAAACCGTTTGACGACCTTATAACCTAGCTAGCCCCAAATCTGCTAATGAAGTCAACAGCGAATCTGCACGGTTATTGTAACGGGCTGAGCCCCGTTGACAGCCTCGGAGACCCTCGGCCAAGACTGATCCACCAACGCCGACATCTCCGCCAGCGCCGACGACGGCGGCCAAGATGGACCCAACAGACCCGCCATCGCGTCTTGGCATACAGTCCCCCTCTGGTCAGAAGAAGGAAACCCCGCAAGAGCTATTCTCTTCCCTTTTCTTCCTCAAGTTTAGTATACTCGTAGAGTCGTCATCAGCTATCCGTAGTTGCAATACACTCGTTGAGACCGTTACAAATGACTCCACCAACGACTCCATCACACTTACCCCTTTTACACTTAGTGTCTCCCTCTAGTCAGAGGAAGGCCTCCGCAACGCGTTGGCCTGTCTCTCCGTTTTCCTTTTCTTTCTTCAAGCTTAGTTGTACTCGTAGAGTCGTCATCAGATAGTTGCAATATACTCCTGAGACCGTTACAGTTATCTCCACCAGCCGTGGTTTGTTCTCGAGGCGAGAGTCGCTGAGAGCGGGTGCGTTCAGCTACATTTCAAGGCGGCTCTCTCGCGAAAGGAGTTCGGATATCTAGGTAAATACTTTAATAATGTCACGGCGGTTCGCGCCGTGCCTGCCAGAGCCCACAGTGGGGCGTGCTGACACATGGAGGCACGGGCCACTGTAGGTTGAAGATCTTGCACCTCGCTGTCGCCAGACCTGTATGTAGCTCCTCGAGCTACGTCTTGACTATCAAGCCTGCCCGTACTGACGGAATAGAGCCCGAGACTGTAGCTTAGCCTGAATACACTGTCATTGAACTACCTGTCTGTCCCGCCCGTGACATAAGATAGCGTTATTGTAGCTAGTTCTATCTAGAATCCTTGTCGACGGTACTATTTACTTCTTTAAGCCCTGGATATTGAACTGGGGCAAAGGCCACTGGGTTTGGGACTTGATAGCGGGACCCGCTGCCGTGCAGGGGAGACAGTGGGGGACCTCGTTATTGCATTTTTATTTTGTTCTTGGCGGTTAGTTATCAACGAGTGACAGTTGTTACTTTCTTACAAATACAATCATTCCCTTCTAACTAAACATCGCTCCGTGATAGTTACCCAAGAAGTTAAACCCAACACGTATTCTTTCCACCGCACTCGTTTCAGCCACAACTCCAGACAGACACTACCACACCCTCACGGGCTGCGAGCGTGCTTCCTTCCCCAGACTCCATCTCCTCCTCGTATTGTTCCCTTCCGGATGATCAACACCCACAGTATCATTATACGTACACGTCCGACAAAACCCCGGGGGCGCCTCCTCAAGAACAGTGCCATTCGCAAAAATAACGCCACGGAAGGTGTCAAACCCGCCGGAGCCCGCCCCTCCTCCTGTACGGAACTTTGCCTCGGGCTTGCTCCTCAACAGCGGGTGCTTCGCCTTGCTCACATCACAGTTCTGGCTGACCATGTACAAGTTCAAGCCAATAACCAGCGTCTGCATCATGGGGTTGTAGTCGGCCTCGTCAAGGTCGCTGACATGGAACAGTCCCACAGCGTCGTGCAGAATCACGGTTGGGAAGTGCTCCGGGCTGAAGCTGTTGACGCCGTAGTGGTAGAGGGCCGGGTTGGTCTCTTGGTTGGCGATGAGCTGCAGCGTGAGGGGGTCCATGAGATTCCCCGCGAAGGGAGTGCATTGCCATTGCATGATGAAGTAGGGGTCTGTTGACGACTCGCTGTTGCGCTTGTATTTTTCCAGGTTCACCTCGGCGACCTGCTCGGCGGCATTTTCTCGCGTCTGCTCTTCCTCGGCCCAGAAGTCCACTCGGGACAGGTAGTCCGAGTACCTGTAGATGCCAGACAACGGGCGGTCTTTGTCGATGTCGTCTTTGAGTCTTCCGGAAGTCAGGAGAAGGACGCAGCCCTTGCCGGTGTTTGCGTCCATGAAGTCCTTGATTGGGCGGCGGTCGAAAGTTGGTGTCTTGGAAAGACCGGGACAGCGGTTGCTGATTTTTTCGAGCGCGTCGTAAAACTTGGTGGCCATCTGTGCGTCCCAATACCGCTGGTCTTCGCTCGTCAGCTTTCCGTTGTCGAGGTCTGTCATGTACTTGATGGCCCAGATGATGACCTCGCCGGGGTAGTCAGTTGTAAAGCGGTTGATGCCCGCAATGAGGTCGTCAAGCGACTCCCCCGTGGCACCGACAGGTGCTTTGGATGTCTCTTCGTTGACATGGGCCACCCAAAAGGACGGGTTCCCGTTGATGCTCACAATCCGCATGTCGAAATAGCGCACGCCGACTCGCAGCTGGTTGTAGTGGTCCAGACTCTGCGTCTCCGTGTTGGCCGCCACGCCTAGCCCCCACCATCCGGAGTCCATGCTGATCTTGCTCATGCCGGCGTCATGGGCGCCCGGCACAATCACGTGGCGAAGCTGGCGGTCCTTGATGACATCGTACATGCTGCGCATCCAGTCGAAGTTGTTGAGCTGCAGCGAGTTGACGTAGCCGTACTGCTCGCTGCCCGTGATAACCAAAGCGACGCTGACCCGCTCGCCCGGGAACCCGAGCTCTCTCCAGCCCATCCCCATGCCGCCCAGATCGAACACAACTCGACGCTCATAGCTGTCCGGGATGTGTGTCGTTACGTGGATCTGGAACGTTTTGTCCGTGCCTTCGAGCTTGTAGTTGGCGTATCCATTCGTGTCGACGAACTTGCCGACTTTGAGCGACACATCGTACGTGGCCTCGTTCTTTCTGGCCTTGCCTGACAGGACGTCGCCAAAGTCCCACGTCTCAAACTGATACGGGTTGGGGCCCCCGGTATAAACCATCTTGTACGGCGTGAGATTTACAATGGTTACGTACTGGTGGCCGTCTGTGTCCTCGGCGTGATTCAGCACTTGGCCATCGTTGGACCAGATCTCGATTTCGCCCAGAGGCATGTTTTCGGTGCTGTACATTCTGTCGCTCGCCAAGCACTCGTTCTCAGCCGGAGCGGCGCCGATGGAAGGGACATTGTACTGAGAGATGTGCGCCCACTTTGGGTGACTGGTGACGGCCAAGTTGGCGTCGGACGAGATGGCGGTCCCGCCTGGGAAAACAATGATGTTTTTGGCACCAATCCCAACAACGTTCTGAAGCCTGTTGTTGTCATAGTTGCTGTCGAGCAGCCACAGAGACTTTTGGCAGGTGTGGACGTCGATACACTCCTGGGTGTAGGTCGAGAACCAGGAGTAGGTCCCGGCGGACGCCATGTGCACGTTCTGGCAGGACTTCATGATCACGGCCCAAGATTCATCACAGCCGTCAGCATCGCCGCCCCTGCAAGCGTAGTCCGGGTCCCCGGCAACCTTCCCAACGACATCCTGGAAAGGCGCCGGAGGCTTGGGTGTTGGCTGGAAGTAGGGCGATTCCGTCTGCAGAAACGTCGTGTAGATGTTCTGGGCACCGTTGAAGTTGTACTGGTACATGACGCTGTGCTCGGAAGAGGTGCCGTACAGCCAGGTGGCCTTCCGGCTCTCGATGAGCATGCCTCGAGCACTGTACACCGAGAGCTGCTCCATGTTGTTCATCGGATCGGCGAGAAGAGGGTCGTCAATCATGTGGTCCGCGACCCAGAGCCACATGTTGTCGAAGTAACCCGAGGCGCCTTTGGTGACGTGGAGGAGCATGCTTGCGACCTGGCAATTGGAAGGGTTGGTTCCGGCCCGGATGGGGGGACATTCCGTGGGCGTGAGTTCGGTGCCCGTGGCGCCTCCAAGGCGAGCATGGACATCCCACAACGCCGCAGATCCGGCGCTTTTGGCTTGGACATTCCACTCCATGAGGACCGCGCCTGGTGTTGGGCCTTTGCTGGTCAGGATCATGTCCTGCATCTCGACTGTGCCAATGTCTCCCTCGTTGCCAACCTTGAGCATGACAGCGGGCTTGCTTGCGTTAGAGAACTTGGCGCCACTCGCGGCAAACTGAGACCAAGTCTCTCCCACAATTTTGGCATTTTTTGGAATGGTGACCGTATCCTTCAGAATGTATGTGCCGGCGTCGACGAAGATGATCTTGCTGCCGTCCCCATATTTGTTGAAGGCGTTTTGCACCGCCGCCGTGTCGTCCGTCGAGCCGTCGCCCTTGGCGCCTTCGTTCTTGAGGTTCACAAAGTCAGACGGTGACTTGTCTGCGTACTGGTTCCTCTTCCTCTCAAAATACGGGGCAACCTGGAGCCCAGTGACCGCGGAGCCCAGGAGGGTCTTTTCGCGAGTGTAGTCCATGGCTCCGTTCGTCCACTTGCGTTTGTTGTCCTGGTAGGTTGCTCCCATGACATACTTTAGCTAAGGTTAGCAAACTGTCGTGTCAAATTTGACTCTGAGGAGCTTACGTTTTTGTAATAGCCGGCCGCAAGCATTGTGTTTGGGCTCCAATGATCCTTGATCTTGCCCCCGAGGTTGACGTTGTCCAAGACCAAGCCAGTGAAGCCAGAATCACGCACATCAACGGGAACGGCCATCTCAATGGCAGACTCTCGGATGTTGGTGAATATGGAATCCACAATGGTCACTGAGCCGGGGATGGCCCCGTTTCCGTCGTTGTACAGTCGGAAGCCGACCTGCGCGTTGTTGACAGTGATGCTCTTCCACACCCAGCCCCAGTTCCAAATCATCTGAACGGCAGTAATGCAGCCGTTGAAGGTCAGACGAGCTGCACTGAACTGCTGGGCACCGCCGTCTGGATAAAATCAGGGGTTAACTTCCGTCGATCTCCACAGCCCACACAAGTTGGGCACAAGCTAGTTAAGTGATGGACTCACAAATGCCAAAGTTCCCACCCGTAAACGTGATATCAGAGATGACACCACCACTTCCGTTCTCTGCGAACATCCCTTGCTGGGTCTGTAAACCTTTAGTTTAGGGCGTCTAATGGTGTTCAGGGGGACAAACCCACCGTGGACGAGTCCGCAATGAGTTCGACATTCTCAATCGTGGTCGCCTGAGCTACTTGATAGTGCAATGCTGCTACATAGGCTCCGGGATCCGTTTTGGTGATGTCAACGCGGAGGTTGCGGATCTGGCTGTAGAAGCGTGCCGTGTTGATGTACCATTCCAAGGCATTTCCATCAGGACCAGTTCCGCCGTTCGGGACGTAGACATCGGTCGACAGGACCCCGAGTCCGACAAAGCTTGGGGCGGCCACGATGGTCGGCCAGTTGTTGGCATCACCAATGATTTGCGTGCCGAAGTAGACGCTGATGGAACTGGAGACCAGGTACCGTCCAGGAGGGAAGTACACAATGGCGTTTTTGGTGGTTGCCCCGTTACATGCTGCTCCGCACCTTTTGCCGTCGTCGATGGCTCTCTGAATTGCCTGTGTTGAGTCCTACGAGGTGAAATTCCTGTCAGTTTCTTGGCCTTGTGTCCCCGGAGGACTTGATGGTACAGGTAGGTAGGTACACTGACCTTGACACCTGTCGGATCAGCGCCGTAATCGTTGACAACGTGCCGAAAGACCTGACATAACTACATTAGCAACTCATGGTATTCTGTCACAGGGCAGAAAATGGGGGCTTAACACCGACCTTGTAAGAAGGGTCATTGCCCCATGGTACTGTGCCTTTGCGGGAGATGCCTTCCATCCAGAATGTTCCAGCCCGCTTCGAGTTGACCTCAGGATGAGCACTCGGTGTTGTGTTCAAACGAGGGTTTAAGTCCACTTCCGCCAGCAGGGCGGCAGCCTGGGCAATCTCGTCCGTGACGACCAACAATGGGGGAGGGGCTTCTTCGTCACGTTTGGACATCTTTGTGCCAGGCTTGAGTTTGAAGTTATTCGAGGCCGGCTTAGCCAAACGTGCCTTGTTGAGCTTGGTCATTTTGGCAATGGCATTCTTGACAATCTGTCGGGCTGCCTCAATGTCAGAAACGGATGCTGTTTTGGCAGTGATAAAAAGTGGAAGAGAAGCCCGCTGAGGGAGAAAGCTGGAGGCGTCTGCCTCCTGATGAAGGCCATGGTGCGTGGGCGAGAGAGCGGTGGCAAGGCTGAGCAAAGGCTGAAGGCCTAGCAAGGCACAAAAAAGCGTAGAGCAAGGCAAAGAGCCCGGCCACATTGTGATTGTCCCAGAAAGAGCGAAGGAGGGTCGGGTAAAGTCTGCTTGCCAGGGGCCTGATGAATACAGAAGTTGAGACCTAGAGAAACTACATGATCCAGGACATATTTATGCTCATTTTGCTGTCTGTCTGTGGCAGATTCCGTTTTTGAAAAGGGGTCGACCGACACCTCCAACCTGGCTCACGATCCATAACAAGATGAATCATTCCTGCTGTCTGAGCCTGTCTCTTGGGGGCCAAACTCATGATGAGTGCTGCTTTTGGCGCCACTGTCGCTTTCGCATCCCGCGCGCGTGAGATCTTGAGAACTTGATTTCGCCGAGTAACGAAATGAGAGTAGTATTCTCGCGAGTCGCTACAAGAGTTGAAGCAACTCGACGGCACCGAGTTGACAGGAGGCACTCAACTCGACTCAGGGGTCGGTTGTTTCAACAAGGAGCCGTCCAGAGTCTCTTTTTGCTGGCCACTCATAAAATGCCAAACAAGCACGTGGAGGGCTCTCGATTCCCGACTGGCCTTGCTCTTCCGTTGGCTCAATGCGACCTGCCCCTTCGAGACCCCTGCCCATATCCACACAGCCAGTCTCGCATTCGGTCCTGGTCTGAGTCTTGTCAACCCAGGCCATCAGCATCAGCGGCTCTGAATTGTGTCGCCATTCTCATCTGCCATCACTTCCTCAACTGTCATTCTTTTCTCTGTGTGAGCAACGACGATCCCAGCGCTCCTGTCAACAGCAGCAATGTCAACGACGATACCGCCCATCACAGTGACCACGGCCCGGGCATTGACGACCCCTTTTGTTCCACCGCCAAGTTGTATGAATCGGTTTATTGAAACTAGCTATACAAGCCTCTCCAGCACCATTACCGTTCTTGTTTCCGGTGCCGCTGACCCCGGGTTTGCCGCTTGCCAGCCGTCAGGATGGGACGCAGGCTCGAGCAGCTTCCAGTTTAGCCCTGCTGTCTGCCCAAGCGGTTGGACTGGATACCGTTTAGGTGTCGCCACTTCCTATCCCGAAGTGGCTACAAACACAAGCTCAAAGATCTTCACTACAGGATACTGTTGCTCGAGGCAGGTAGTTACCTGGATCATAACTGTTGAAAGCCTTGATGCTAACTCCATCGTGCCAAACCAGCGGGTTCCGTCTCGGCTTTATCATGAACTTCCCAATACAAGCAATTTTACCCGAGGCGTGCTTTCAAAATCTCGGCACGCAAGCGATGGCCATCCCACCTCGGACCGGCATGCGCGTCCACGACGCATGGCATATCACCTGGGAATCCTCTGACATCCCCTCGCTCAGCCCAACTCCGCCACCACATCCATGCCCTAGTGATCGCGGCGTTGAGATACCGTCCTGGACGCCGGGCGCCAGCGTCGATCCAAAAGTATCCGACCTCTGTAACCGCGATGAGGGTAAATCAGAGTGGAGTACCGGGACCGCTGCTTGGTTCTGGTTCTGCGCTGTGGCTTTGCCTGTCATTGTTTTTATAGGAGTGGTGGCAGGGTGTGGATGGTGGTGTCACCGCCGCTCTCGCCGCCGCAGGAGCAAGCGTGAACAGGAGGTGGCGTTGAGGTTGAGCAGTAGTGAAGGTGAAGGTGGTATGCCAATGGAGAGACAAAATGGGGGCTCTGCGCAACCCAAGGAAATGTGACAGACATCAAGCGGTTTTTTTTTGGGTTCCGTATAATATCATATCATGAACATCGCATTAGGTGGGGTGGGGGGTACGAACCCTGATTTTTCTTTTTTTCCAGAAAAATAAAAGAAACCAAAAATTGGGGAAAAAAAAAGACTTGAGCAAGGCCTTTAGCAAAAACATTTAGTTATTGTGTCATCATTCTATCTTCCTTGTTCATACACAGTCTGGATGTTTTCCTACAGCAACGGCAGCAATGTGCAGGACCTGGTTCATCCATTTCCAAAAGTCTCCCTGCGACACCAACTATACAGGATACGTTACTCCGAGAGTGCGGTCTTGCAAACCTCCAACAGTCTGCATCGAAACCACGAAAGCCCTTGGAATTGAGTACTTGTGCCTGAGGCATTTTCAACAGGAAACATTACACATCATCACCAGCTACATAGACTTCATCAAGAACTAATTACCCTCAGGAATTCCCAGACGAAGTTCATACCTTTGAGGGTGAGACTAAACAACACCTCTACCAACGGCTCTTCGTCATGTACTTCCGGTACCAAGACGAGCACTACCAGATGGCCCGGCTCAACACCTACAAGCGGCTGCACAATGGCAAGCTGCCCAAGGACACCGTAATCGGACCCAAGAAGCACGAGGCCATCATTATCGAGCTGAAGAGCAGGTTCAGGGATGCGTCGGAGAGGTTTGTGGACAATAACTATCTGAATCCGGGGGTGCCAAAGGAACTGCAGCCCGAAGGCTCGAGGTTCTTCTTTGTGCAGGATATAATCAACGAGGGCTTTTTCCAGCTGATGCTGGCGGACTTGGCTAAAGGGAAGGTACAGCATTATTCAGCGGAAGAGGTGATGCAGGGGAGGGACCCGGAGAATTATAGCTTTGCGGAACTTCTAGATGAAGCTACAACGCTTGCGGAAGCGGATGAATCTGGTTCGCAATCACCAACCGAGGGGTCGACTGGCAGCCCGACACCGGAATAGTGAGGGCAGCAATTCTTTTTTAGCCAGGATGAAAAGGAACATCTCCGGTTTGTCTGGTACACTGCTCAACTTGTCCTGGAGGTTGACCACGAGGGCAAGACAAAGTAGTGCTGGTCCACTACTTGGGTACAATTATGATATTGAGATACCGTGTTCACTCATTAACCACCAACGGGTCTCCCTGGAGGTTGATCCTGGGCTATTCGGATCTTTCCTAGGTGCCACCTTTGGTTTTCACCGGCTCCCTCATAGCAAATCCATGATTCACCTCCCAGAATTGACTGGACTCAGGCTGTACTTGTAGAAGTTCATTAAACTCGTACACATCGTTGTTGCTCAACCATGATACATAAACCCAAGAAAACCTACGTTAACTCAAATTCCTAGTATAGTCACCAGTCCTTGAAAATGAGCCAACTCCAAACCAGAAAAGAATTTCAAAGAGGTACTCTTCTCGACTACTGTACTGCCATGGTATCATTATTCAGATCAAATTGCCCTGCTCCATATTCAACAGCCCCCTCCTCAAAACATTACTGGTATCAAAAACGAATCAAATTTGAACCTCCACAATTACCTCCCCTTCTCCTAACCCATCGCAGTTTCCATCCTATCAACCACACCTTCGCTCAACTCTGATCCATCCCCATCGGCGGACTCTCCCCCGACTCCTCCCCTTGACTATCCACCACCATCCCATCCCCCCTCACCACCCCAAGCTGCTGCTTGCTGCCCACTCCCAGCCCAATCCCTCCCCCAACCCTCACATTCCCCCCCCTTCCCACCCCAACCCCAACACTCCCCCCCATCCCACCCCCATTTGACCCCCCTCCCCCACCCCCCGCGCCCTTCCCCTTCAAAACCCCCCCCAAAACCCCCCTCACCTCATTCCTCTCCCGCCTCAACCTACTCTCCACCCCTTTCGCCCTCACCCTCTCAGCCGCAAGAAACTCTGCCTGACCGCGCGCCTCATCCCTCTCTGCGCGGAGCCTTTTCTCATTCTGCCGTGCGGCATACAACTCGTTGCGCGCGGTGCTGAGCTGTAGGCGGGCTGTGTCGCGCTCGTGGGTGGCTTGGCGGAGGGAGGTTTGGAGGGTTTTGAGGAGGGTGGTGAGTTCGGTTGGGGAGGTGGGGAGGGGGTCGGTGAGGAGGGGGCTTTTGGTGGTGGTGAGGGGGTGGGAGGGATGTTGAGGTGGTTCTGGTTGGGGTTGAGGGGGAGGGGGCCAGGAGAGGCCCATTGTGTCAATTGTTAGGGAGGATGGTTGTGGTGGTGCGCCCGGGTGGTGGGACGGGAAGTTGGTTGGGGCAGAGCGCGGGGCGAAGGCATTGCTGGGGTTGGTGGTGGTGGGGGAGATGTAGCCTTGGTGTTGTTGGTGTTGGTGAGCAGCGCTGGGCCTGAATGTGGTGGCTGGGAAATGCGGTTCCGTAGCGGATGAGACGTGAAAGTCTTCTGGTGACGAGCCGTCGCAAAAATCCCCTAGATAGGTGGTAAAATCGGCGTGATCGTAGCCTGGGCCCGTGGCAAACGGGTCGTTGTAGAAGCTGGCCATTGAGACGGGACCTTCTAGAGTGCGGATGTGGAGCGTTGAATTTAGGCTGTGATCCCAAACCGCGCTGCTGGGGCGCGGGCCGTGTCGCTGGGGTCTAGATGGACCAAGGAATGTGAATCTGCTCCACTATTCAACGTCGGTTAAATGCCGTGGGCGAGGCGTGTAAGTGAGCGTTTGCAGTGGTGAGGATTGAGGCGCGAGTTGAAGATGTGGTGAGAGCCGTGGTGGTTCGACGACTTGGGGACCGCTCACGGATTGGTGGGATTTGTCGGGATCACTGATCAGGGGCGCCAAAAGCTGCTGCTTGGACCCTTTTTACTCTTCAGATGAACCGTTCCAGTGCCTGTGTTGGGATATCTCGCTCGGAGCGCGCCGTCAGGAGGAGGAGTGTTGAAATGAGGCTCAACTGTGGTTTTCCAGCATCTCTCATGTGTCGACGAGGGGAACTACCCACACCGGCCTCAGGAGGGGCGTCTCCTTGCAAGAGATGCAAATTTGCTCATGTGACTCGGAGGGCGTCTCCGCAGAGCTAGACTCACCGGGTTGCTCGCCAAGAACGCACCCCGGATTCCTTCACTGCAACGTCTTGGCGGGAGGTTCTGGATGCACTGTGGGGAAGGAAAAGAAGAGGGAAAAGGGAAAGATGTCAGAGGAGGAAGGCGAGCAGCGTTGGAGGTGAGAATGTCTCGATCTGGTTAGACACATGCAACGGACGCATGTTGTTTCTGGAAGGAGCAGATGCTTGGCACTAGCACGAGTGGAGCCCTATTGCCGGTCTCCGGTTCACCGAGAAGGACAGCATTGAATCTCAGGTTAGTGATGCTACTCCTCAAATTCTCCTTTTGTCAAAACACCTATTTAGCTATAAACGTGACTTCCACTGTATGACATCTGGCCGGTTAGCATCAACCACCTTCGGTTCGGTCTGAAGCATTCTGGAGGCTCGCAAGCTCTTCGGGAGCACTACCCGAAGGACCCACATCTCTAACCCGTTCCGTCAGTCCGCAGACTGCGCTTTCCTCAACCACAGTTGGGAGCATGCAGGTTCACCAGAGGATGGAAGGAACGACTTGTTCAGAACCTGGAACACAGAAAACCGCATTCGTTGATTTTGACGGGAAGACTTCGACCACCGAAGAAAGGCATCCCGCCACGTTCTGCTAGGCAGATCTGCCAGGCAGCTCAACAGACGACAACAGCATCGCAGAACAAAACTGAAAATAGTTGCAATATCATGTACATCACAACCGGAACCGGAACCAAAACCACAACCCCCAGCCCATCCATCCATCCATCCATCCCATCCCACCCAAACCACCCCAATACCCAAACCAACCAACCGAAACCCGGCAGCCCTCACACCAGACGCCCGGCAATGCACTCCCTCCCCCTTTCCCATCAACAAGCCACAAGGCCCTCTTCCCTTGAGAAGACCCCATCTAGACCGGCGCCTGCACAACCTTGAACCCGTCCGCGACCAGCTTCGCAATCTCCTCGTTCTTATGCTGCAACAGCCCCAGCGCAAACGCGACATCGTTCCACTGGCGCTCCGTCTCACACCTCGGCAGGCGCGCCGCTAGCTTTTCGGCGAGCTGCTTCGCATGCTTGTCCTGTTCCCAGCCTGTTAGCATATATCCCAACATAGCATATATTCCGTGGGGGTTGTGAGGGGGGTAAAGGGTGCGCGGGAGAAAAACGAAAAAGAGAGAAGAGACATGCCTTCTCCACAAACCCCAACAAAAACCTCACAATCCTCCTAAAGCTCTCCTCGCCCAGCCCCCCATCCCCACTCAACAACCCAAACATATCCACAAAGTGATTATACACCGCATTATCCTTCGTACTCAACTCGGTAAAAAACATCCTCGCCAAATCCGCAATCTTCTTATCCCCATCCTCCAGACACTTCGCCATCTCCCCCAACTGCCCCTTCACCTTCACCTGCCCCGCAAGGATCAAAAAAGTCAACGTCATCAAACACGTCCTCTTGACACTCCTCTCACTATCCGCCAACCGCCGATACAAAAAGTCCGTATTCTCATCAATCAAATGATTGAAACAAACCGCCATATCCCCCAGCGCGATCACCGCGTTGCTCCGCACCGTCGCGTCTGCGGACCGCTCCATGATGGTGATCAACAGCGGGAGATTCGCCTCGCAGTACTCCGATGAGACGCACATCAGCTTGGCCAGACACAGGGTCGCGGCCTGCTGCAGGTTGCGGTCGGGGTAGGTGGTGTTGTTTGCGCAGATTTCGCGCGCGAGGGGGCCGAAGAGGGCGAGGAGGGACGAGGGCCCGTAGAGAAGTTCCCGTTCGCGGATGTGGAACATGGCTTCGGTGAAGTCGTCTTCGGTTGTGCCACCGATGAGGTCGAGTTCGTCGCCGGAGTCGGGATCTTGCGGGGGGGCGGTGGATTTACGGGGGCGGTGGCCGGAGGGGCGGCGGCTGTTGCTCGGGGCGAGGGAGGCGCGGGGGTTGGTGGTGGTGGAGGCGGCGGATTTTTCTTTCTCTTGCTTGCGCCGCTTGAAGTCGAGTTCGCAGAGCTCGAGGTGCACGATTTGTTTGATGGCGGTGTGGCCGACGATGAAGAGGAGTTGGGAGAGGCCGATGGCGTTGTCTTTGTTTTGCTGCTTCTTGCTTGGGCTGGCGGGGGTTGGCTGGGTCCCGGTGATGGTGGCATCGCCGTCTGCTTCTTCGGCTGTCTCTGCAGGGCTTGCTGCGGAGTCTCTTGAGCTAGGGCGCGATGTTGCCCTGGAACTCGGGGTTGTCGCCCGACGGCCAAACACGACCCTCGTCTTGCGGCGGATGATCTCCGAGCACAGCACGTCAGGGTGCCGGGAGAGCGCGTAGATGGCGTTGATGGCCTGCTCGGCAACACCATACCAGTCCTTGCTTTCAGTTGGTACCTCTGTGATAGCCGCCAACCGGACCAGCACAGCGTGATCGTTCGGCAACCTCGAAAACTTGGCCGTCGAGTCCTTGGCTTGGCGGCCGGTAGGGTTAATCCGGCGCAGAGCAACACAGGTGTACTTGGCGAGCTGCAAGTCCGCGCGACCATGCGACCCAAGACCAGTCCGCAGCATCGTCTCCATCTCGCCCACGACAATCTCCGGGCTGGCCGTGGCGAGCATACCCAGCACAATGATCGCGCCCCTTCTCTGCTTCCTCGAAATCTCGCGCTTGTGCACGCCATACACCTGCCACAGCTTGGCAATCACCAGCTCCGGGATCATCCCCTGCTTCATCATCGTGCTCAGCAGCTGCTCCAGCGACGTCAGCTCCGCGGGCGTCGCGCCAAACGTCAGACTGATCATGTTCCGGGCAATATAATTTGCCGCATCATTCGGACTAAAACTGTCCGGCGCCTCAAAAAACAGGCGCTTGTACGCATCGATCAGATGCGTCTGCACGCCCTTGCCCTCGTCGCTGTTACCCTTGGTCCAGATGAGGCGGAGCATGCGGCGGATGCCGACCTTGTTCTCCTCGATGTTGTAGGCGTCGCCAATCTCGAAGTAGTCCATGGCCTCGATCACCTCGCTCTTGTTGCGGGAGCCGAGGAGTTGGCAGACGATGCCGGTGGCTTCGTGGAGGACATCGATGAATTTGAGCGCCTCGGAGTAGTACCGTTTGGTGAGGGTCAGCTTTTCGATGGCTTCGGAGGTGGCCGCCTCTTCCTGCGCTTTTTGGATGGCTGCAATTTTTTCTTCGTCTGTCATTTCGGCTGGTTGTTTCCGGGGAGACTCCATGATCTGGGTCGCTTCGTCGAGCAGCCCGGGATCGACGGTTGTGTTGCCCTTGTCACCGTCCATGCCAGGAGCATCGACCGGAGGCTTCAAGGAGCTGAGCTCAGACTCGACCTTGTCCAG
The DNA here is from genome assembly GCA_027569505.1 of Chloridium humicola. NCBI lineage: Eukaryota > Fungi > Ascomycota > Sordariomycetes > Chaetosphaeriales > Chaetosphaeriaceae > Chloridium > Chloridium humicola. Next base: position 21,858 of record JAPDFF010000109.1, on the reverse strand, counting down.
ACGCTCCTGCCAGTCTTTCCTGGCGAGTTGCGCACCGTGAAGCGCAGTGAAAGGGTGTGTCCGGATGAGAGTGCCAAGCAGCTTGATGGCGTTCCTCCGTACGTGGCTGCTCTTGTCCTCAAGACTGCGGCACGCCAGCTCGGCGGCCTTCTGTCTGCGCTTCGGGAACTTCTGGTCCAGCTCGCAAAGCTTGACGTACACCTGGATGGTCCTGCAGCGGCAGTAGGGGTTGATGTCGAGAAAGCGCTCTTCGAGCACGTCAAAAAAGGCGTTCATCTGCGTCTTATGATTCTCGCCGCGCTCGTCCGACTTGCTAAGGTGGGCGAGCATGTTGCCGAACACTTCGACCAGGGCGCAGCGGAGAGTGTAGGACTCGCTGTCCAGCTGCTTCGCCAACAGAGTGACCTGCTTGATGACCAACCTAGGGGCCAGCTCAGACAGGCGAATCATAAAGGTCGAAACAGACTTGGGCCCTTTGGTGTCGTTGCTGTTGAACTCCTTGTTGCTGAGCTCGCGCAGGATCTCGTCGGCCAGCTGCGGGTAGTCGTACTGCTCGGCGAGAATGTGAAGGAACTCGGCCATCGGCTCCGATAGATGCTCAAAATAGGTGAGGTTCTGGACGATGGATATTTGGGCGGCTGCAACAGTAAGCATCATCACCGCGCGAGATTGTGATAAACCCACCATATCCATGCCCGTGGTGCTTGACCGCAATACATAACACCTTGAAGGCGTGCATGCGGATGCTCGTGCTCTTGACGCGCTGCTCGCTCTCGAGGATCATGTAGACGGGGCGGGTCAGCAGCGACATGAAGGTGTCGCGCTCCGAGGTCGTCAGGAAGATCTTGCCCAATTTCAGGCGCAGAACCTTGCACATAGTGCTCAAAGCGGTTTCGAGCTGGGTGGACGAGTCCCAGGCGGCGTCCGGGCCGGTGCCCTTCTTGCCCTTGGGCTTGCCGCGGCCGCGGGCGGGCACGGTGGTGGACGACTTCTCGGCGGCCTTGGTCTCGACGGCGGCGATGGTCCACTGCAGCAGGAAGCCGTACATCTCGAGCAGCTGCTTGTGGTGGGCGATGAGGTCCTGCTCGTCCGACTCGAGGTCATGGTGGATGACGTCGGCCTCGGTGGCCAGGCCCGAGGTGATCAGGTCAAAGATCTTGCTCAGCGCGTGGGCCGAGAGGAAGGAGGTGTACCTGGATTGTTTGAACAGCTCAGAATCAGGGTCTCGCAAACGAGGGCGGTCTGTGGCGGCAGAGCGCGGCGAACGGGGACGGGCGCGCTGGGCGGGGGTGGGTGTGTCCGCCGCCAGCAGCGAGGTGTCCCTGGAGGAGGCGGGGGGCATCAAGGGGTGAGAAGAGATGGGTGCACACTTTAAGAGGAACTGCAGCGAGTCAAAGATGTGGCTGCGCGTGATGGCATCGGGGTTCTCGGCAACGGCGTCGACGAGGGGGTTGAGCACGGTGTTGATGAGGGCGTTGTCGGCGAGGGCCTCGGGGTCGTTCTCGCAGTCGACCAGCGCTCCGTCGGCCTCGGGCGTCGGGATGCTGGCCGGGTCGCTCATGTAGTGCTTGAGCGCATCGTTTATGTCAAAGGTGACGCTGTCCATGGCGGACAACGGCCGAGGGGAAATCGCGGGGAGGCCAGGAGGGGGAGAGGTGGGGGAGAAAGTCGAGGAAAGAACTCAGTCGGGCGGTCAGTGTCGAGATATCCGTACTGGAATGGCAAAGGGTATCGTGTCGCCGTGTCGCGTGTCGCAATCGGCCGTCCGCATGCGCCGTGTGTTGTGTCGCAAAGTCGGGTAAAACAAGAGCAGGGACAGGACTTGGACCCCTCCTTTGCTAGGTTGATTTGTTGGGTTGCGCTTGAATGCGGGGCCCTAGCAACGGCAATTTGTTTGTTGACTTTGTGACCAGTGAGCGCAAGCGCGTCCCGCAGCGGATCGCGTCTCTCGCTGGCCCGTGCACTGCCCCTCCATGCCCTGGCCTGTGTCTGTTGCGCCTGTCTTTCAGCGCATTCCCACTGAAGCAACGCCTCTCATTTCTTCAACACTAACTCGCCATCCTCCTCGGCCAATTGACTTTCTGCTTCACCCAATTCGACCACCTGCGGCTCGACGAAACCCTCCACCTCACAACCACCCCATGCCCCGCCAATAACCTCGCGATCGGGCCGTGTGGAGAGTGTCTGTCGGCGGTCGCATCCCTTTTTTCTGGCGGGTCTCACGCTGTGCCTTTCGACAGTCGACAGTCGCCCGAGTTGCCAATATGTCGACGGTAATGCCTGCACGTCGCCGTCGGGCTGATTCCTTCCGGGCCGAGTCCTTTCGCATTCACGAAGATGTGCCGTCGACCGAGGACACTGAGATGAACGAGAGCGCCCTGCACGACGACGAGATGGACCACGACGCCGAGCAAGCAGAGGATGATGGCCAGGAGTCGGACGAGGACGAGAGCTCAGAGGACGATGCGCCCGACGACTCACAGATCACCCACGACATGGAGAAGCTGCAGAAGGCATTTCACAATTTCCGCAGCAACTACCGCCTGATCAAGCGCATCGGCGAAGGCACCTTTTCCACTGTCTACAAGGCGGAGGACCTGTGTTACGACCAGTATGACAACTCGTGGGATTTGGACAAGGACACAGAGAAGTGGACGCCGCCGCCGTTAAAGAGCCAGTCCAGCTACCGCCGTCGCAAGCCAAAATACGTCGCCATCAAGAAGATCTACGTCACCTCTTCGCCGAGCCGCATCCTTAACGAGCTGGAGCTACTACACGACCTGCGAGGCTGCCTGTCGGTATGCCCCCTGATCACAGCGTTCCGGGAAACAGATCAGGTCATCGCCATCCTCCCGTACTTCCGACACTCCGACTTCCGCGAGTACTTTCGCAACATGACGGTCCCAGACATGGCTATCTACCTGCGATCGCTTTTCACAGCGCTGGCGAGCGTGCACGAGCACCACATCCTCCACCGCGACATCAAGCCAACCAATTTCCTCTACGACCCATCTTCCAGACGCGGCGTCCTCGTCGACTTTGGCTTGGCCGAGCGTGAGGGCTACGACTGCAAGCCGTGCGTCTGCCACGACGACTCGGCCACGCGCAAGGCGAAGCTCCGACCGCTGGTGAGCGGCAAGCCGAAGGAGGGGTATCCTCGGGAAGACACGCGCCCTTCACGCAGGGCAAACCGTGCCGGTACGCGCGGTTTCCGCGCCCCCGAGGTTCTGTTCAAATGCACCGAGCAGACGACCAAGATCGATATCTGGAGCGTGGGCGTCATCCTGCTGACGATCCTTGCGCGGCGGTTCCCTTTCTTTAACTCCGCCGACGACATCGAGGCCATGATTGAGATCGCCACCATTTTTGGCCGACAGCGGATGCAGGCTGCGGCGCTGCTGCACGGGTGCATGTTGGAGACGACGATCCCTACCGTTGGGAAGTCCGGTTTCAGTTTTGAGGGTATTATCCTGTGGAGCACAAACCGGAGTGACTCCAAGGACAAGCTCACGGACGATGAGAGGAAAGCGGTGGCGTTTTTGTCCCGGTGTATGGAGCTGGACCCGAGCAAGCGGATCAGCGCCGAGGAGGCGCTGCAACATGAGTTCTTGCGCATGGGACTGGACGAGACGGTGGAGGCGGCAAGCAGGCCGGGCGATGATGATGAGATGGACATACTAAAGGTTTAGGGGGGCATAATGGGCGTTTGGTGTCAGTTACTGTACATTTATCTGGGTCGGGGTGGCGTTGATCATGGTTGATATCCCATCATTTTCTGCTCGCTCCTGAGCCCCTTTTGTTTGTTGTGCTCACGTGACCGAGTTGCTGTCCAACCGCTTTGCATTGAAACAGCGGACTTGCCTGTTTCATCAACTGAAGTTTGGACCACCCAAACCGTCACAATAGGTCCCATCAAATTGCCAACCTCGAAATCCCAGCGATCTGAAAATAAACACTTTATCACATCTCCTCGCCAGATTACGACTTTTTCGGACCACAACGCAAATAATTCACCATGTCCGATTCTGAAGCAGCAAACGAAGACGAAATGAGCGAGGCACTCAAACAGATTGATTTCCACCACCCCTACCAACCATACGATGTCCAACTCGAATTCATGCGAAACGTTTACTCCGTCCTCGAAAAAGGAAACGGCCAAGTCGGTATCCTCGAAAGCCCGACTGGCACCGTAAGCTTTCCCCCTCGTCCTTCCACCCCTCACCTCTTCTCACCCAAGCTCATCTTTTACTCCCACCCCCAATGCACAACACCCCCATCCGCCCAAAACCTCCAACACACTCAAGCAATGCCCCCACCCCCCAATCCCCAATTCCAAATACTGACGATTAAACTAAAAGGGCAAATCCCTCTCTCTAATCTGCGCCTCCCTCACCTGGCTTCGCTCCCACAAGCGGTCTTCCCTCTCCACCTCCTTCGAGTCTGTGGCACAAAGCATGCAGGGCGAGCCAGACTGGATGGTTGAGGCGGCGCTAAAGCGGCGGAGGGAGGAGCTTGGCAGGAGGTGGGAGGAGAGGGAGAGGAGGATGAAAATGGTGAGGGGAAGGGAGAGGGAGATGGAGGTGAGGTTGGGGGGTGGTGGGAGGGATGGGGGGGGGCAGGGGAGGAAAAAGAGGGTGAGGGTGGGCGAATATGAAGGGGGTGGGGGAAATAGGGGTGGTGGGGGGAGGGAGGTGGATGAGGAGAGGGAGTTTTTGATTGGGGATTGGGAGGGTGGGGGGGAGGAAGTGAGTGGGGAGGGGCTGAGTAGGGAGACGAGGGAGTTGATGGAGAGGGTTGGGCTGGGGGGCGGGAAGGGAGTAAAGGGGGAGGAGGGGGAGGAGGGGTTGGAGGAGGGGGTCAAGGTAAGTTCTGAGCAGTTAAGCCGAGGGTTGGGGAAGCTAACGTTGCTAGATCTACTACACCTCCCGCACACATTCCCAACTGACGCAGTTTATTTCGGAACTGCGACGACCGACGTTTCCCCCGTCACTTCCGGAGAATTTAATCTCAGAGGCTCAAGGAGAAGATAAACCCACCACAGAAACGGTCAAACAACTTCCCCTGTCATCCCGACAGAAGCTGTGCATCAACCCCTCCGTCGCGCGGCTGGGCTCGCTCGCCGCCATCAACGACCGATGTACAGAGCTACAGCAGTCAAAATCCAAAGACAAATGCCCCTTCATGCCCGGCGCCGAGAACCTGAAGCAGACCCATACCTTCCGAGACACAGCACTGGCAATACTACCAGACATTGAGGACCTGCACCGCGTCGGCAAAGAAGTGCAAGTGTGTCCGTACTATGCTTCACGGACAGCCATCCCAGGGGCCGAGGTCATCACCCTGCCGTACCCGTTGCTGCTGCAGAAGAGCGCAAGGGATGCCCTGGGAATCAAGCTAGAGGGGAACGTCGTCATCATCGACGAGGCGCATAACATCATGGATGCAGTTGCGAACGTCCACGCCGCAGAGATCCGGCTGAGTGAACTCCGAAGGGCGAGGCAGATGCTTGGCGTCTATGTGAAGCGGTTTGGCAAGAAGCTCAAAGGGGAGAACCGGGTGATGGTAGCCCAGGTGGGCAAAGTCATTGAGTCCTTGACGGAGTGTCTGAATGGACAGCTCAGCGCTAAGGTAGGTGTTGCTTTGCTGCAGGAGAGAATCGAGCTGACTGCTTCAGGGTGACCAAGGCATCGTCGAGCCGAGCGTCGTGCTCAAGGCCAGGGGAGCAGACCAGATCAACCTCTTCCAGCTGATCCGGTACATTCAAGAGTCGAAGCTGGCATACAAGGTGGAAAGCTATGTCAGCCATGCAGAAGAGCAAGAACAAGCGTCTTCTACGCCAGCCAAACCAGGGGTGTCATCACCCGTCCTTCATACTCTAGTGTCCTTTTTGCTCGCTCTCACGAACCTCAGCGAGGAAGGCCGTATATTCTACGAGAAGCAGCCATCATCCCCAACAGCACCGCCCGACATCAAACTCTCATATCTTCTCCTCTCGCCAACCCACGCCTTCTCCTCCATTGCGTCCTCCGCCCGAGCCGTCATCCTCGCCGGCGGCACCATGTCCCCGTTCGAAGACTACAAAGCGCACCTCTTCCCAACTCTGCCACCAGACAAAATCACCACTCTCAGTTGCGGACACGTTATTCCCAAGTCGAACCTCTTCGTCTACACCCTTGCCTCGGCAAGGCCTATACCGCCAGCAGCCACCAACGCCCCTGATCCATTCGAGTTCACGTTTGAGAAGCGCAAAGACCCGGCCATGATTCGCCAACTCGGTATCACCTTACTCAACATCTGCTTCATTGTCCCAGATGGAGTGGTCGTGTTCTTCCCCAGTTATGGATACCTCGACGAGGTTGTTGCGGCATGGCAAACCGCTGACAAGCCGCCAGCTGCGGGGGCCACCTCCCAACCAACCCTGTGGGATCGTCTCGGCCTGAAGAAAACTCTCTTCCATGAGACCAGAGGAGGCGAAACTGATGAGCTACTCCAGCGCTACAGCGAGGCAATACTCTCACCTTCCACCACACTGCCATCGGCTTCAAATACACCGCAACAAAAGAAACCCAAGGGTGCCCTCCTACTCTCTGTCATCGGCGGCCGCCTCTCCGAAGGCATCAACTTCTCGGACCGCCTCGGCCGCTGCGTCGTCGTCGTCGGCCTGCCCTACCCTAACATTCACTCGCCGGACTGGAAGGCCCGGCTGGAGTACATCGAGGCTACCACTCTGTCCCGGTTGCTTTACCCCCCGGTTGCCACCTCGGACACCACCCCCTCCTTACCAACAACATCAAATACAATATCAGATACAGCAACACTTCAACCGAAGATAACCCACCAAGAAGCAACAACCCTCTCCAAACTCGCCTCCCGCGCCTTCTACGAAAACGCCTGCCTCCGCGCAGTGAACCAGAGCATCGGCCGCGCCATCCGCCACCGGAACGATTATGCTGCTGTGGTGCTTGTGGATCGAAGGTTTGGCGGGGAGAGGGTCAGGGGAAAGTTACCGGGGTGGATTAGGGAGTCGTTGTTGGATGAGGGTGGTGAGACGAGGGGGCTGCAGGGGTTGATGGGGGGGCTGGGGAGGTTTTTTAGGGAGAGGGAGGGTTGAAAGGGGGCGGAGGTGGGGAGGTATGTATGCGTGGGATGGGTTCTATGCTGAGTGTCTACTCGGCGAGGTGAGTTTGAGGTGGGAGATAGCTGGAGGTGGAATGCTGGGTACGCCAGGTGGGTGAGGCAGTGGTGCCTGAGGCGACTCGGAAGGTACCTCGGTGAAGGTGTTCTCTACAGATTAAAACTCGAGCCGAGAAGGATTGAGATCGAGCACGCAGACGTCTCAACCCCTGATACCAATTTGAAGTCGACGACGAGAAGGAGAGCGTGGTTAGGTAGAGAAAGAAACTGAGAAGGCTGGGCGGGGGGAACAATAAGATCTGAGACGACGAGAAGTAAATGACAATGAGAAGAGCGACACCGTCAGTGTCTTGGTGCCATGATAGCTACTTGAAGTTGATCACAAGATGAGACCAAGGCACAGACTACAAGACAAAACAGAAACAAGACAACACAAACAACTGAACAATGACAGCTCTATTATTCTACCGCCCACGTATTGCCAGATACAACAAATATAGTATTCACCCAACCAAGCCACGATACCCCCACTAACAATCAGAATTAAATACACAGATAATGCTCACACTAAATTGCCCTCCTTTTCCGCCCCCCCGCCGCCCTGCCCCCCCAACACGGCGTCTCTCCTGAGAACCCGGCACCGCAACGGTCTGTACAGACCCAACATTTGGCCCCATCTCCAAAGTTTGACGAAGCCGCTTCAGCTGGTCGAACGAGATCGAGTTATGGCTCGCAACTGTGTGCTCGGGAAGCAGCAGCGTGGATGCCCACCGCCAGATCGTGAGATCCCCCACCAGGTATCGGAACTTGCGGCAGACGCGCTGGAGGGAGGCGAGCGTGGTGAGGCAGTGGTTGTCAATGAGAAGTTCGAAGATGGAGAGCAGTAGCTCATTGGGGAGTCGGTAAAGCCGGCTGTGGGTTAGGTTCTGTGTTTGCGCTGCGAAGAAGGGGTCTGTCGCGAGGGCGTGCGTGAATTCGGAGAGGTTGGTGGCCAAGTGTGGTTTTGTTACTGGGAGGGTGCAACGTCGTTCTTGAGTATGAACTTGGGTTGAGGGATGGTTGGTGAGAGCAAGTTGAACGATAGTAGATGTGGTAGGATGAGATGGAACAAATGGGACGGACGTGCGAGGGAGGATTTTTGGTTCCTGCATCTCGCTCTTATTGTAGGTTCGGACGGGCTTAAGCCTCGCGCTTTGACGATGGGTACACAGTATATACGTAGTATCGAAGGCACCATGAGCTGTGCGTACCTTGGTGTTCCATTGTCAATGCGCAGGCGTGTCATTACCCCATTGCTCAGGTGGAGTCAGGCTTTTGTACTGTCTCCTTTTTTCTCATCCTGCTTTCAGTGTTTCTTCTTTTTCTCTTGTCCCCTTTCTATTCACTCCTTTCTCTTATCCCGTTTTCCTCATCATCAACTTCATGTTCATGTCTCGCTCTCTTCTCACGAGAGTCATTCTTAACTTTGCATTGCAATACTTAGGCATTCCAACACACTTTCAATTCCCATCACCGCCTATGGTTCTATGCATCACCGTAACTATGTATGCACTTAAACAATCCACATAACCAACAACCAGACCAACCCAAGCACCCCAAGCGCCACAGCACAACTCACCACAACCTCCCCACGCTCCTTCATCCTCTTCCTCTCCCACTCCAATATCGCCCGGCAGTTACACGCCACAAACATCTCCTCATGCTCATTCTCACACGGCACCGCCATCGGCCGCTTGTAGTAGTTCATGCACCCCTTGTCCCTGCACACGGGCCATATCGAGCGCCCCGCCGGGGGGTCGTAGGTTTCGGGGTCCATGGCGTGGAACCACTCGTGCGTCGGGGTCAGCTTGGTATTGTTCAAGGCGTCGGCGTGCTTCTGGTTGCGAGCGCTCAGGACGAGGATGTGTCGACTATAGGTGGTCACGAGACAGGCGGGGTGGGAGAAGCCGCGCGGGAAGTGCTGGTGCATTGTGATGCTTTGGCTGCTGCTGCTGTCTTCGTTGCGGGTGTGGGAGTGGTTGTCTTGGTCGGGGGATGAGCGCGGGCAGTCGTCGCGGATGAAGTGGGTGGGTTTGATTTTGTCGGGGAGAGTGTTGGGAGCTTGGGTGTCTTGTGCTGTGTCGTAATACCGGACGCAGTGGCAGGTGTTGGGGTCGAAGCAGGCCATTTCGGGGAGAGAGTTGGAAGCTGGGTAGAGCGGCACAATGGCGTTGGCGGGGCCGTGGTCTCTCTGGAGTTGGAACAGGGCTCTGAGATCTGAGGCAGCTGGTCGCCCTTCCGCGTCGTGAGGCATGTTGAGACCACTATGGGGCGCCCAGCTCAGGATCAGGTCAACCTCGGGGACCCCCGACTTGTCGTACGCCTTTAGCGTGGCTCGAGGCCAGGCCGGCGGTTCTTCTGGGTCGCACTGGATGTTGTGAGATGGGTGGCGGCACTCGGCGATGAAGTTGTTGAGGTCGCCGGCCCCCCAGGGGCGCCAGGCCAGCAGATGGCGCTCAATGCCGGCCCAGGGGATGCTGACGTGCTCGCAAAGCCTCACCCGACCCTGGCGACCGAAGCACGTCCGCGGTGCTTGGGGATTCTTCCTGGGTTGAGTCCAGAAATCCCTCCAGTTCGACCAAAAGAAGGAAAATGCCCCTTCAATGTGCCAGAGGTCGCAGCCGCTGCAATATAGAAGGGGCCTCTCGTAGCAGCCAGTGTCGAACCTGCACTTGGGTGGTCTGAACCCTTCCTCCCCCTCTCGGACATGGCTTTCCCGGTAGTTGATCACCTGTTCCACTCCCTTCCAAAATCCATCGACAGGTACAAGGCACGAGAGCTTGCACCGGTCGCACATGCCATCCATCTGTAAAAGCATGCGAAACAGTCTATACGTGCTGTCAAACACCCTGAAATACTCCTCGACATGACCCCAGAAATGCGGCGATGGAGGGTGGCCTTGGCCGGATCTCCAGGTCAGGTGCAAAATCTCGTCCGCGGTTCGCCGGAGCTTCCGGGAGACACGCCGTACGCAAAGGAGGGTTATGTGGTGATCTTTAAGATGTTGAAGTATCAAAAGCAACAGCTCGTCAGGAATCCGATAGAGGGGGCTATGCTTTTTGTTGTACTCCTGGGCTGCGACCAGGGGATCTGGCACGGTCGTGAGGCTGCGCTTGAGGTCGTGTGTGACTTTCGCCGGCGTATGGTCTGGCTTCTCGGGAGGAGACATGTTGGATATGTTCGGAGCTTTCCTTATCAAACAGGGGTACGTGAAAGGTTCAAAGGAGGAAAAGTTTGAGATCAGGAGTGTGAGTATTGGAGAGAAGAGACGGGGTCCTCGAAGTTTGGCAACCATTTATGTGTACTTCATCTACCGGTCAAGCTGGGCAGTGCCGGGGCCTCGAACTCTAAAAATAAGTTACACTCTTTCCGTCATATCTGCCCCAGCACACCCGTCACCCAGTACGCCAACGCCCTGGTGCTCAGACGAGGGAGCTTGGAATCGGCGGATCGAGACCCGGGAGTGCGGACTGGTCAGATAAGGATGGGGGTTTGATCCGATGCGACACCGACGGAAAGATTCTTAGTCGACGGCTCTTCTTGAGTCTTTGTCCTTTTCTTTTCTGATGTCTTTTTTTTTTCACATTCTTCGCCCTCCACATGTTTCGCCCCACCTTTTGATCTTTCCTATTTCCTTCCTCCTCTTTGCTCTCTCCTATCTCCCTTCTCTTAGTTCCTCTTTCTTAATTCCTCTTCTCTCCCCCATTATCCTCTCTCTATTCCTCCTCCTTTGCCCTCATTCATCCCTTCTCTCTCTCTTTTCTTTTGACAAGAACAAGATCATCTCTATCATCCAAATTCACAAGATCAGATGAATCACCATACCCATGTCCACATCGTCTCTTCGTCTACCTATTTATGTACACCGCCCCCTGCTTCCACCATCTGCCCCGGAGTCCCGCCTATCCCTGAAACCCCCTCTAGACAAATCTACTCCTTCGACACAGTCGCCGGCGTCACGGCGAATGTCGGACGGACGAACCTATTCCAGCGTCAGCACCATGTCTCACCTATCACGGCATAAGAAGAAAACTCACCGGTCCGAGTGGTAAACCTTGATGTTTTCGCCGAGCAGCTCCTTCTCGCGCGCCTGGTCGGCCAGGTGGCGACGGACCTGGTCGCGGTCCTCCTCGGCCTGCAGCAGGGGGATGAGGTGGATGCGGGCCCACATCTTCTCGCGGGCGAGCTCGCTGCGGGGGTGTTAGCGGGTGTACTGGGTTGGGGCTGACGAAGACAGGTGAAAGGGGAACGGGGTGGGGGGGAAGTGGGAAATGAGGGAGAGGCAGCATGCGTACTTCTGCTCGCGGATGCCGGTGACCAGCTTGTACCAGCCAAAGGCCATCAGGACGGCACCGCCAGCGATGAGAGTGCCGGGGCGGAAGAGACCGCGGGAGGGGAGGTTGCGCTGGGATGTGTTAGCTTGGCCGTCTCGCAGTGCAAAATGCATGATGCAACGAGATGTAGATCTCGCGAGGGCACCTGGGGTTTGCTTCCGTCGCCGGGCGCGCGCAAGACATCCCGCTGCCCCGTGCTTTGCGCCCAGAATCACACCCTAGATGTCTTAATTCCAACTTTCCCCTCCACAGCTTCGTCCGGCAACACCTCAGCTTCATCCCAAGCCCTACTTCTCCCAGCACCCCAATAACCATCCACCCCCCCCCCCCCTTTCCTCTCCACGTTTCTCCCTTCAACCACCACCAAGAACCACCCCTACGCTCACCCGCCCACGCTCAACCAACCCCCCACCTGTCTCGCCCGACTCCTCCCTTCACCATCCTCACCATCCTCCCCAGCCAGCGCCTCGCCCCCCGCGCAAACACCCCCTTTCCTAGGACGGAACACCACCCAACAAAAGAGCAAGAAAAGAACCAACCTTAAACTGCACAGCCTCATAACCCCCAACAGGCGGCATATCCTGCGGCATCTTGACTCTTGTATTCTCCTCTTACTCCCTTGGAAGGTCTCTTAGTATCTTCCACGGGCTTTGCCTAACCCGTGCTTGGTATTGTGCTCGTGAGCTACTGCTGCTGCTCTGTCCCTCAATCCCAGTATCCCGCACGCAATCAATCCCTCGGTCGCTCGGTCGGTCGGTCGGTTCGATTCGTTGCGTCTCGGTCGGTCGATCGACTCGTCTGCTTGTTGCTGCCGCTGTCTGCTCTTCGCGGTTTGCTTGCCGGGCCAAAAGCAAACCCACAGGGGTAGTGCTGCTGAATGAGCGTGGGAGTGTGAGGTCGGAGGGTGTGAGGAGGTGACGTCGGGGGTTCGGAGCTTGGGGGAGCTTTGGCGATTCGAGGTTGCGAGGTTTGGATGATTGATTGGATTGGCGAATGGGGAGGGGGATTACGTAAGGTGGGATTTTGTGGGGACGTCCGGTATTTCGACTGTATGCCCAGTCTTTCGACTGTGGACCAAAACCTCCATATCCAGAACGGGGACCCAGTCTTAAACTCCCGCCTCCAACAAGACGACGAAGGCTTGGAATTTAGTCTTTCAACTGAAGATGATGTGAGAAGCAACTTAAGTCCTTCAACACATGAGAAGGAATAATCTTGTCGCCATTTGCTTGTTTTGATAAAGTTACATGCCCGATCTGGTGTTGAGGTTGACGAAGGCCAAGGTTAGCAGATCCTGCGTTGAGACTGCTATCATCAGAAACGTGCATGACCAGCTCTCACAGGGACACAGCAGCCAAACCGGGATGGCTCACGTGAAGGAGTAAGGGGACTCAAGCCGCGTAAGAAGAGTTGAAAGCTCAAATAACTCTGCCAATGCAATGCTTCTCGATCCCACCACCTAAGATGAGGCTACCTCCAAACCCCTCAGAAACGCCAACCCCGATCCCAAACCCACGCTGAAGCTGAATGAAGCTACAAAGTAAACCGACAGTATCAACACAGCACACATATGTATGTACGGCTCTCCATCCCTTCGGGGACAAGCAAGCATCTACCCCTTCCCCTCGCCAACTTCCATCCCCAAGCCCGCTCCCCCCCATCCCACCTCCCCCTCCACATCCAGCCCCTCCTCCTTCGCAAGCTTCTCAAACTCCGCCTCAAACTCTGCCTCCAGCGCCGCCGCATCAAAGCTCATATCCTCATCCTCCTCTCCATTCTCCAACCCCTTATCCCCCTGCTCATCCGCAGGCAACCCATTCTTGCCCTCCACCGCCACAAACTGATTCCTCAACGACGACCCTCTTTGCGACTGCGTCCTCCTCAACTTCTTCGCCGGTGTCTCAACCCCCTCCCCCACCTCCCCATCGCCGTTATGATCCATATTTTGATCACCGCCGCCATCTTCAGACTCAGATTCCTCATCCCTGCTCTTCCTCTTCAAGCTCTTCAGCAGCGGCGGTGGCGTCTTACTCCTGCTCCTTTTCCGTCCCCTCTCCTCTTCATCTCCCCCCTCCGGTTGAGCATCCGCATCCTCCGCATCCTTCTCCTCACCCTCCTCACCCTCCTCATGGTCTTCATCCTCCTCCTCATCATCGCTCTCCCCCAAAAAGTCCTCCAGCTCCTTGTCCACCGAGCCCCAATTAAAGGTCTTCAGCCCGTCGATGGGGGACATCTGGCCATCAGGCAGCGCATCCGGCAACAACCCGGGCTCAAAATCCTCATCCATGCCTCCGTTCTCGTCATCCGACTCATCAACCTCCCTTACCACCCCCGACGCCGCAACAAGCTTCAGCATAGGCAGCCTAATCCTCCCATTCACCCCCACTGGTTTTGTCTCCCCCTCATCCTCATCCTCATCACTAACCACCTCCTCCTCTTCCTCCTGGAGTACCTGTCTCCTCCCATTCTGCTCCTCCACTAACCTTCCCTCAAACAAAAACCCCTCTTCCCCCACCCTCTCCCACCGCCTAAAACACTCCGCCAACCACTCCTGCCCCACCACCTTTACCCCGGGCCTCCTTCTCGCCTCCATCAACTTATCCCTCCCCGGCTGCGCAGCATTCACCACCAGATGCGTCACGCCCGCCCCCACCGTCCCCCTCAGCTGCGCCCCAAAGCTGGTAATCTGCAGTCCAATCTCCGATTGATGGATATCCACGCCCCGGGGCAAAACACCGGACAGCACGATGGTGCACCCCTTGAGAACCCTCTTCTTCATCCCGCCTAACACGTCCCCGACGTCAGGGACGGAAGTGGTGCGGTCGTAGTCCGCGTAGTATGACCTGTGGAGGTTCGTGAGGTGGCGTTCAAGGTAGGGGAGTTCCTCGTCGTCGTCGGTGAGAACACGGTGGCGGTGCGGGGCCGGGGAGGAGGAGCGGGAGGCGTTGGAGGTGTTGTCATCGTTGTTGTTGGTGTCGGCTTCTTCTTCGGCGGCGTCTTGGCGGTCGAGTTTTTCTTGGAGGAGTTGGAGCGGGCGGTCTTTGATTTGTTGTTCGAGGACGCGGGATTGCTCTTCGAGTTGGCGTTTGGTGAGGGCGGAGTCGTCGCCGCCAGTCATGTTGACGATTGCTTCCATGGCGGCGGCGTCGTCGCGTTCGGTGGTGGTTTTCGGGGGGGATTTCTTGGCAGTTTTTTTGATGCCGTTGGTTGGGACGGTGGTGGGGGAGGTGAGGAGGTCTTGGCGTTTGGGGAGGAAGCTAGAGTTGATATCTCCGATGCCCTTGAAGAACTCGTACGGCGAGACCTTGATCAGGTTGTTGCGGTTGCGCGGCCACACGTCGGAGCGGTCGTCAATGATGACCACCATGTGCGTGCTGACGGGGAAGAGCCGCTGGAGGCTCTTGGCGTACATGTTGCCGTTCTCATCGCGGCTGATGACGCGATTGCCGAACAGCCGCTTGTCCGGGTCGACGACGCGCGCCACGTGCTGCGCGTACGCGCGCGTGCCCATTGTGTAGACGTGCAGCTCGTACATCTCCGAGATACGCTTGAGGAAGCCCTCGAGCCCCGGCCGCATCTTGATGTAGTATGAGCAGCGGCGGGCGAGCGTCGCCGGGCCGTCGTCGAGCTGGAACACCTTGACCTCCTTGACCGACTCGTGGTTGGGGTTGCTCGGGTCGCGCTGCCACTCGCCGACGGTCGGGTCGATGCAGGCCTGGATGATGGTCTGGTCGAGGTCGACCACCAAGCTCAGCTTGCGGTTCTCTAGCAGGCGGCGCTGCAGCTCCTCCTCGGTGCGGTGGGCCTGGTCCTCGCTAACGAGCAGGCCCGTGTGGTCGTGCACCATGCTGATGGTGGCGCGCTCCGTGTCGCGCGTCTCGGCGGCCCAGTTGACCTCGGTCATGTCCTTGCCACACATGGCGCAGAGGCCGCCGTACTGGATGTCGTGGGCGCACTCCTCCTTGACCACCATGCAGGCGGTGTCGGCCGTGACGTGCTGGCCCTCCCGGAGACGCCACTGGGTCAGCTCGCCGTCGGACGGCGACTCCCAAGTCACGATGGTTGTCTGCTCCTCCTGCCATGTGTCGCCCCGGATGGTGTCGCCGACCTCCTTCATCCATTTGAACGAGTACTGCAGGAGCGGCTCCTGCTTCCGGATTTTATCGCCGGGCGATTTGAGCAGCTTGACGATGGTGATGGGGTACCGTAGCCGGCTCCCCAGCCGTATGACTTTGCTCATGGCGGCGGAATATGTGGTGTGGTTTGGGGTTGTGTTTATGCGTTGGGTCTTGCGCACGGTCTGGATTGATGTCGAGGGTTAGCCGCGACTCTTAAGACAGCGCGGCGAAAGTGGGTTGTCTTTGGGTGCCTTACGCAGGAACTTGCCAGTGTGGTAGTGAATTAAGTATTGGGCGGATTGAAACACCCATCGCGCAGGGCGCGTACCAATGTCTGATGGTTTGGGTTGAATTTCCTGGAGTTTTGTTGTCTTCTCGGCTTCTGCTGTGAAGAAACCCTGAAACCAAAACCCTGGATCGCGATCGCGACGTCTTGAGCTGCGGCAAACAGAGCGAGCTGCAGACGTGGGGCTGGGCCGAAACGGGTTTAGCCGGGTCGAAGCGTGGGGTGCGGCAGTCGCGTGGTCCAAGCTTCAAGCTCCAACCGTTTTCTGTTTCGGCAGTGGGTTGAAATGGGTGGGGTGGGTCAAAGGTGTCAACGCTCGGGCCACTTTGTTGTCTGCGAGGATCAAAGCCGCGCGGAGAAATAAATTGATGACTGTAGTCAGCGGCGTAGGAGAGAGCTGGTTGGTGTCCCAAGACGGCTGCAGTGTCAACCAAAGATGGGCAGCTGGTCAGGTTGCAATCGACTCGGGGAATATCGTGGGAGGTGTGTGTGATGTAATGTACGAGGTAAAGGCGCGTATTGCGGCGTCGCGTATCGTTGTAATCTCGGAGTCTAGCGCTGTATTTCGACAAAATGGCCGGCCGCAGAGCAATGGGCCCGGCGCAAAGTGGGAGCGGGATGGGCGTGCCCTTTTGTACCTCAGGCGGCTGATCCGCCTGCCGTCGACCAATGCCCGTTGACGCAGTGCTGCCTTCCCCTGTCAGGCTGCGCACAAGCCACCTGCCTGCCGCATTCCATTCCTCGCGCCTGCGGGGTCATTGTGGCTGCCTGTGGCGTTGCCGGCGGTGTTGTCTCCGGATCTGACTCGCACCTGTTTTCACAACTATCACAAAACATGGGAAGAAACTCGTTGCTATTAACATCTTGGTTAGTTAAGAAAGAAATCAAGAAAAGACTGAACTGTATGTTCTTCACCATCAAAATTCCAAAATCACTTTGACAGAGCAAGAAACTCTCTGGTGACAGCTGCAGCAAGTCATGTGTGGCGCACCCAATCATGTGCTGTCGCCCAGTGGTGCGTCGCATGACTCGGTGACTCTTGCAACCCACCGTCTTCACCGCTCACACCTGCGTGAATCGCGACATCACCACTGCCTGGAGGTGAACCTCACCAGACAAGTGCAATAATGGACGCTGCCTTTCTGCTGTTTACATTGTATCAGAAACGGCTCTACCAAACAAGGACACCGACCCTAAAGTATACGGCATGCGACTTGTGCGACTGTGCAGTGTCTTTCTTTGTTATGCCTGAACAAGACCTGAAAATTGGCGTGACAAAGGAGAGAAGTTGGTTGGAGGCATGCTGCGTCAACAAAGACACTGCAGCATCACCGATGGCAAGCAAAGCAAACCTGGAGTTTTGCTTCACAGCGTAGTTTTGCAACCTGAACTCAAGGCATGGGCCATGGGGGAAGTCCTCAAGCAATTAATGGAGCCCACATGCCACCACACGGATGCCTCGGGGGACAAGTGAAATAAGCAACTTGAGTTGATTAGTGTTACTCAATTACTCTACTCGTGATGACGCATTTCTCATGGCCCCAACAGGCAACCATGGATGCCATAGGGTGTCTCCTAAACCGTCAAGGAGAAGGGAACGGAGAGATATCGTTGGCTAATGCTATTATCCCACTCTCAACCTAAACCGTCAGGGTATCCAACGTGGGAACGAAATGAACCCAGTATCATAGTCTGCCTCAGGTCTAATGTATCAGAAAACCCATGCTTGCGTCTTCGTCGTGATAATCATGATCATCCTCTCCAGACTCCAACCCACTGAAATCTAGCACAACCCGCAAACCAATTCTCTCCCAAACCCAAAACCCATTCCCTAAAACCCAATAACAAACCATCCTCATCCTCATCCCCATCCCATCCACCCCCCTTACCAATACCAACAACACCGCCGCCCACCCACTCTTGGGCAACGATCACATCAACTTCACCCCCAACCCCAGCCCCAACCCCCCTCCACTCCCCGCCGCACCACCCAACACTCTATTCCCTAACGCCCTCCTCACCGGCCCAGCCAGCGCCCCACCCAACGTCCGATTCATCCCCCCCTGCGGCATCATATCATCAATCGTCTCCGACTCTCCACCCACAAACGTCCAGCTCTCCTCCTCGTCGTCGTCTCCTAGCATGTCCGTGCCGCCGACAGCAGGTGGGGAGCTCGTTCCGTCGGTGGCCGTGCCAGCTGCTGTGGTGTTGTTGGTGGAGTTGGGATTGGGGTTGGTAGCGTTTGCTGAGGCGGATGCGGCGGCTTCGCGGCGGGATTGGTTGCGGCCTGTCTTGGATTTGATCAGGTTGGTGGCGTACTCAAGGTCACGGTAGATGGATTGGACGGCGAGTTCGACGCCGTTTTCCTGGGGTTAAGTTAGCATCCAACACTTTTACTGGGGGTTTAGGGGTTAAGATGAAGAGCAACATACCTTCCGAATTTGCTCCCCCAACACCCTCGCCTTGGTAATCATCCTCTCACTATGCGTCGCCTCCCACAGCGCCCGCGCAAACGAGTTCGCCCCCCACTTCTTCAGACAAATCCCAACCCCCAAATCCTCCACCCGACTCCCAAAGAAAAACTGATCCCCAAAAAACGGCCTAATAATCGTCGGAATCCCCGCCCTCAAGCTCGCGCCCGTCGTCCCACTCCCCCCATGATGCGCCGCCGCATCAATCTGCCCAAACAACCAATCATGCGGCGCCGATTGGATCTGAAAGATCTCCTTCGGCAGTTCCGGCTCGGGTATCTTCTCCCCGCCTCCCACCTTCCCCCCAGCCTCCTCCCCCTTCCCCGGCATCCTATCACTCCACCCCTTACTCAGTATACACCTCACATCAGCCTTCACCACCGCATCAATAACCTCCTGCGTCATCCGCGCCGGATCCGGCACCAGAATCGACCCAAACCCCACATAAACCACCCTCTTCCCCTCCCGCCTCGCGCACTCAATAAACTCCACCAACTCCCCCGGCGGCTGCCACTTCTCCCCCTCTCCCTGCCCACCCTCATCCAGGAACCAATACCCCGTCACCCTGATCCAATCACTATAATCCAACGGCGGCGGCACGACGTACGGACTGAAATTATACAGAAACGGCACCTTGTTCACCTGCATCTTCTCGAGGCTCGTATTTGGCAACCCCAGCATGTTATTTCGCCAGCGATTCACCTGGTGCGCCGTCGCCTTCCAGAACACGCTGTCGAACATGACGTAGGTCATGTAATTGTACGCGCCGCCCATTTTTTGTCCTGGCATGATGAACGCGTGGGGGTAGGCGCGCGTGCGCGTCCACGGCATGGTGAAGGCCCGGAAGTACGGGATGTTGAGCGCTTCCGCAATGTGGATGCCTGCCATGGCCGAGGGGGATTCGATGAGGAGATCGCTGCCCTGGCAGGCGTGCCACGCGGTGGCGAGCAGGTCGTCCAGCCATCCCCGCATGCGCGAGTTGGCTTCCTTGAGGAAGGCCCAGGTGAACGTGCCGTTTTGGATGCAGAGTTGCATCAGTTCGGCGGGGTCGCCGCCGACGTGGCGGTATTCGATGCCGTGGGACTCGATCCAGGGTTGGAACTCGGCGTGGGTGGCGATGCGCGGGTGGTGGCCCTCGGCGGCGAGCTTTTTGCACAGCGCGATGTAGGGTTGCACGTCGCCGCGCGAGCCGATGGTCAGGCAGGTGACGGTCATGGGGCGGGCGGGCTTGAAGTTGAGGAAGGAGGCTTTGGGGTCGTCGAAGAGGATGGTGGGGGCTTCGTCCGAGACGGTGGATGCGTCGCGCGGGAGTTGGACTTCGCGGTCGGCGAACTCGTCGTGGCGGGCTTTTTGCAGCGCGTCGTGCTCCGCGACGGCCGCTTGCGCGTCGGATGCTTCCGCGCCGTCGAACAGGCTCGAGTCGCGGAGGTAGCGCGTGGCTTCGAGGCTCTGCAGGATGGTGATGGTGCAGTCGTCGCGGACTTCGGCGCGGTTGAACTCGAAGAAGAGCTCCTCGTGGCCACGGATGACGACGACCAAGCCCGCATAGCCGAACCGGAACCCCTTCTCCTTGTCGACGTTCTCAATGTCGCGCAGCGGGAGGATCAGCTTGGTGCGCGTGCCCGGCAGCAGGCTGCGGAAGCAGAAGTGCCGGTCGCTGATGTAGATCTTGCCGTACAGCGGCAGCACGCGCATGAGGTGGCCGAAGTAGGCCGCCTGCAGCTTCTCACTTTTGGGAAGGGCAAAGTGCGCGCGGAAGCGGGCTTCTGAGTTGGCGCGCTCGTCGGGGTGCAACTCGCCGTCCTCGTCGTCTGTCTTGAGCTCGGCGGGCTCGTCGTAGTGCTTGCCTCCGCCCTTCCACATCCCGGAGACTTTCTCGACGTAGCCCATGGATTCTGTGGCGAGGAGGTTGCTCATGCGCTTCGACTGCCCGCCCAAGAACCCCATGAGGGCGTTAGCCTTGCGGAAGGGAAAACTGCCCATGGTTGCGATGCTCTGGAGCGTTGGGGTAATGGCAGCCGCCTCCGCTTCAGCCTCATCCATAGTGTGACTGTGGGCGGGCTGGGGGTGATGATGATGCTGCTTGACGGGGGCCGTGTTATGGCGCGCCACGATGGTGCGCTCCCCATCCAGCTTGGGTGGTCGCGAGATGGTCGGGCTCTGGAAGACATCGCTGCCTCGCAGGATCTGGCTTGCCGACGCAGCGTCGCTGCTCGCGGAGGCAATGAGCCCCGTCAGGCTCGCCTGGCTGGGGTCGCCAGTCATGCTCTGGACGTACGAATCGCTGCTCTCCTGGCGCTCAGGGCCATCATGATGCCTCTTGCCATGCAACCCCCGGCTGTCGCTGAAACTTCGATGGGGGATCTCCGGGTGCAGGATAGTGCTCTCCTTGAGATCCAGGGTTCTCCTGCTGAACGGATTGAGTCCATCAAAACTAGAGCGCGGGCGATCCAGACTGGGCCGCGGACTGTGTCGAGGGCTGTGGCGCGGGCTGGAAGGGCTGCCGTGGACAGGCGACAAGGACGCGAGGGTTGCTCTAACAACATCGCTTCTCTTGCCTGTCCGGATACTCAGCTCGGGCGGCTGCTCGCGGCTGGCGCTCGTCCTCTTGGAGGACTGAGCATCGGAGCTGGGTTCTGTCTGACCCCGCGTTTGGGCCGAGGAATCCTCGATGAGAATCTTGAGGACGTTGATGGCCTCCTTGCCGAAGCTGAAGAACGAGAAGAAATACTGCGACGCGTCAGCATCCCGCATCAGCCACACACTTTGACAGGAAACATACCTCGTCAATAGCGTACGTCTCATCATTATCAATAACCCGAATCTTGCACGTCTCCGCAAAATCCAGCATATGCGTCTCCTCAATATCAATTACATTCTCAATCGGCAGCGAGATTTTGACGCTATCCCCATCATTATGCGACCGGAAGATCACCCTCTGCAGGCTCTTAACCCACTCCTTTGCGCTCTGGGTGCTGTCGGCGCGGAAGTAGTACGTGCGGTGGTTGGTGGTCACCGTGAAGTTGACGCCCTCCTTGTCCTTGTCGGTGATATTGGCCGAGATGCCGTACCGCAGGTCGATCTGGCCGCTGGGGAAGTAGAGGTTCTGCGGGTCGCGGTAGTAGGAGAGGATGTCGCCCTTGAGACGGAACCAGTAGCGGTTGTACGTGGGGTTCCGCTTGCCTGACTTGGCGAGATAGCCTGATTTGGCGAGCTCGTTCTGGGATGGTTAGCAGGGCGCTGGGGGAAAAAGGGGGGGGGGGGGGGGGGGGGGGGGGGGTTAAGGGGCAGGGGGGGGGGCGGGGGGGCCCGGAGACGGGGGGGGGGGCCCGGGGGGTGTTACGGGGGCCCGGGGGGGGGCCCGGGGGGCCGCAGCCCCGGGGGGGCCGCGACGGTGCCAGGGGCCGGGCGCCCAAACGGGGCGATACCCGCGAGGGGGTGGGGGGGGTCGGGGGGGCGGGGGGGGGGGGGGCGCG